>JAYMFT010305221.1:0-10191 GCA_038088735.1 Panulirus argus | reverse complement strand
CGTCAAAGTCTGTAGGAGCTGTGCTCCATACTTTTTTATAAAGTCTGAGCTACTAAATAAATTCAATTCAGTTCAGTCAGGTGTTTACATATTCATGGAACCATTACGTGAAAGTCATTTGAATCACTTATGTGTGAATGATAATATTCTTATTATCAGAGAAAATACATAAAAATGGAGAGAAAAAAGATTACGTGCCATGCAGCACGGAGTTTGGCAGGAACTTCTCGCATGCGCGACAATGGTCACGTAACGGATCGCCAACACAGTCCTTTATCTAAATGAAATCTGTCTTCATCATCCTATAAGAACGATATCTAACCCTGAAGAAAAGAAATGATATGTAACTCTATAAGGATTTCCTGTCATACAGTCCAAACTCTGATTGCTGACGTGTATTAAAGATCGTGCAGTGGATTTCCACTTGCTACACCGTCGGGGACAGGAATGCGGTGGGCGCGTTCCAACCGATTGTCAAGGGACGGTGACACATCTGACGCAAGACCGGGTGACGTACCTCATTAATTTTCCTTTTGCGTAAAAAAATAATTGGACATGAAAATTAAAACTACCACACTTTGGATGTCAATATAGTTGATATAGAAGCCATTCTTTTATTTAAGAAAGATATGGTGACTACTACTCTGTCATTCATTCTTGAGGGCCGAAAAGATATCTATAGCTCCCTCAAGCTACAAAATCATTCATTCTGAATATTATCGACTCCTCACGAATCACCCATTCAAACGAAGGGTTCTCAGCTTGGAAGGGGCACTAGGTGAAACTAACGAAAGCATTCGTATTTGTCACTTTGTCTTTTAAGCACATTCATATGTTTTTTATTAAAAGAAAAAATGAAGAAGGAGGAATGGTCTACTTATGGTAGTAATGTGTTATTATTTGGTAGGGTCTAGATATGGTAAAATGTGTTATTGTTATTTGATTCACTGGAAATATTCAGTGAAAAAAGGTTTCGTTATAGAAGATAAATTTCGAAAAAAGTAGTTTTCTTGGTTGAAAAGCAATAAACAAAGTGGGAACCTACGGAGGTGTAGAAGGTCAGGTATTTGTTTGATGAAACTAAAGTTGACCAAATGCAAAGCGATCAAGATGAAAAGGAAATGAGGTATGGGGAAAATTATTAGATCGATATAGGATATGAAATAGTTCCTCGCTTAACCTGACAACCACATATTTACAGGTACTGGGGAATTAAGCCATTTATATGGGTCTATATTATAATAATTTTCTACTGTATGGGAGAAAAAATTCTCAAGAAAATATTCACAATGAACACTAAACCTAAATTGGGGTATGTATCACCATGAACGCAATTCGCTATCAGAAAGGAAGGGGTGCAACTGGACAGCAAAATTATTACATTCTAATACATATATATGACACGTAAAAAATATGAAATTATAAAATTGTTGAGTATCAAGTAAGTAATGCCTGCTAAAACCAAATGAAACCTTAAGTAATGATATATTGGACTTTTTTTGAGATGTTAAAAACATCATTTTTTTTTTAAAGTGCGGGGGTACAGATGGTATTTTGTTCACAGCCATAAAAAGTATGGGGGTACACGTATCCCATAATAAAATAAGGAATTGACCCCATGTGCATCACCAGCTAGGTCAACCCCTTTGAAGAGACTAATTTCTTGGAGCAACATCTAATGACAAAGAAGAATAATATACTTTGAAAAAGGATGCTCCACCATAAAAAGAATGAAAGGAGCTGTAAACTAAAGTGAGTAACAGAAAATGTGAGGAAATAATGTTCTCACAATTCTCAAATGAGCTGGCATTGGCGTGACTGAGCTTCTAGAGAATTTGTCAGCTTATGACATACGAAAATAAAACAATGCGGTCACTAGCCCCCAAAAAGTTAAATGTAAGTTGAATGCTTTTTCTATAGATTTTTTTCTAACTTTTTCTGGGCAAAGTATGAGGCCTTCTATGGGCATGATTGGTTCTATAGCTTGAATCGAGTTATGTATGACGAGGAATGGTGAATACTGGAAACAATAAGGAAAAAAGATAATGTATGATAGAAGAGTTAAAAGTTGGGAACCGATAACTAAACTTTTATGAGCACAAACCAGAAATCACAGACAGACACATCTTGTACACACAAGCTGCGGAACACCCAGTCCTATTCATGAAATATTTTCCTACATGAGTCAAAGGATTTTCTGAAGAGTCGTCAGATTACAATTCAGGTGGATGGTGGGACATTATTAGATATGGAATAATAAGTATGTAGGGTTAATGTCTGAATGGGAATACTCCAGAGGAATAATCACTTATAGCCGTAGCTAAGTTAGATCAGAAATGTCGAAAAATATTGTCCCTAAAGAATTAGAGAAGATTTAGGGATGTGACTGTTAATAATCCTACTGGTATTCAACATGAGATATTTTTCTGTGTTCCTTTTTCAGTAAATAAATAAATAAATAAATAAAATAAATAAATAAATCCCTGATCTTTGTCAGTCTATGATTTTGTGATATATTTCTAACAGTAAGTTTCTAATTCAGTATTTATGAGATAAAGTGTGAATACACTTATTTTCCTGCCTTTAGGCACTATGTGGGTGATTTTTAAATGTCGCGGGAGTACCAGGCGAGTGTTTGTACACGTCAGACACACCTCCTTCGATGTATTCTTCCACTAGGATAATGTTGTATAATCGCATACTCTCTAAAATTGAATGGATGAATGAGACGTGTACTGTAAACTTAAAATACTGTGAAATTTTACTTTTGTATGTGCATGAGAAATTCACTGTAATGACTTCTGTAATGTTTGAAAAACTACTTTGTATTGCGTAATAGTGTTTACAGTGGGAAGGGAGGCGGCCCAGCTGACGCAAGAAAGCGGCGAGTGAGTGACGGCGGTCAGTAGCCAGCTGGGTGTTGTATCGTTTGTGTGTGAATAGTATTGCTCTTGTACGTTCTCACTTTTCTAACAGACTAGTTGATTTTTCCTCTGTTTTGATAAATTACTTAAACCATAATGTGGTCAAGGACTCTTGCTAGTGTTTTTTTGGGACTGGTGTTATTTGGAACGTCAAGGGGGCAGTGGTATGGTTCAAAATCCACGTTAAAGGACAAATCTGCCAGGGATAGATGTTTCTGTCAGGTAAGGGATTAAAACATGCAGTTTCCACACTTACTTTTTTTTTTTACTTTTACAGTGGACAAAACTTGTTTCAAAGTAAACGTTGCCCCATTTTCCATGGCAGAGAATACGCAACACTTGTTTTAAATGGTAAAATGAATATAAAGTTGTTCATTTACATTTCTGATCATGGCACTGTAATTCTTTACGAGAGAAAATCACAGGTAGAAATAATTTACAGTAAAAACGTTTTCAAGATTTGTTAAGTTAAACTACTTAATGCCTCAATGAGAGTACACTTAATAAGATATTCGGAATACAAAGCATTCATTAACTACCTTTACAGTTAGACTATAGTTTCATTTGGAAATCTGTCTAATTATTACCCAGGCGAATTCATATTACAGGATATTACACCAGTAGATGTGTAAGTAAAATTCAAGGTTATTATCATTCATATTGCTAAGGTTATGAAGGATGTGGGAGGGCTATAAGACACAGGAAATGTGGAGTTAATGAAAAACCTGACTTGGTCCAAAAGTGGATTATCTGGAACATGTACAGTAATTTGATAGGTAATAATACCAGGGTGAATCAGCCCATGCATCAGTATTAGTGATAGATATTGAGTGATTCTATTTTGCAGTGCCAATGTGTTTAGATAATACAATACAGAAAGAGTTGGGAATTATGATTTAAAGCATTAAGGTTTAATCTATAATGAATCAGGCATTAGTGATGAAAGTGATGGTTATTTATGTCTGGGAAAACAAGGGGATGGTTAATATAAAAGTAGTTCAAAAAAATAGCATAAGCTCAAGATTTCATTAAACCTACCAGTACCCGATTTTAAAAGTATGCCAACTTTAGATTGGTCTGTTTTACTTCCTTTTGCATTTATTAACCAATATTTCCTTGAATATACATAACCCTCACTGTTATTGCCATATCTCATTGTAGAATACAGTATATTTCTCTGTATGACGTTCTTCAACTTTATTGTATTCCGTAAACATTACATACGTTAGCATTACTGAACAAAATCTCTCTGCATACAGTTTCTATGCATGGGTAAACTGGTAATGTATATACGTTTACCAGTGTATTTACACTTACAAACTAGTTTTTCTTTTTATTTTTAACATATTGGGAATAGAATAGATGAAAATTTGCAGAGCATGATTTGGAAAGTTAATTTTATTCTGTAGTACTGAATAAGGTAAATTTTGGTGAGGGTCAAAAATGTCAGCTAGAATGTGGGTTAGTTATGTAAATAGAGGTAGAATTCTTGTAAAACTCAACAGAATCTATGAAAGTCTAACTTCCTTTACTGAGATTTATCTTAATTTTTTGATATTTTAGTCAAAATATATTAGACACACCCAAGATTGATCACTGTACCAATTGCCAAAGAATTTCAGCAAACAGTTGACAAACTGAGGCCACCAGTGCCAAACCATCCCCTCAGGCTGCCAATCCACATGGTCCCCAGTATCAGAGTACATTAATGTTAGTATATTTCTGCTGTAAATCTCAGCTACTAGGAAAGTTGGGTGAGGTTTTCATAGGCTCTGTTGATTTTGTTACAAGTGTTTAACTCACGTTTATTCTGAATAACTCAATATTTTCCGTTATTCACAATCTCACCCCAATTGTACCACCTTTGTGGTACAATTATAGTTATTAAATCATAATCATAAATGAAAGAAGAATGTTTGAAGTCTGAAAGTTGAGCTAAAGGGGAAGAGAAAATCCATAGGAAGAGAGTAAATGGAATTATTCGTAGAGGTACAAAGATGAAGTTGTATAGAATGAAATACTGTTCCTGCAAAAACTTTCATTATGGATACTTAACTTTAAGATTTAGCAAGTGAAGAAGTTGTGTTTGTGTATTTTTTAACTTTTATAATTTACACTGTTTTTACTTATAATGCTTTAGCTTTTCAAAGGATGCTGTTTAACAAAAGTGGTACTTTTGTCCATAGCTCAAAGGTGCTGTAGATGATTGTTCATGCTCAGTGGAGACCATCGACAGTTTCAACAACCTCAGAATTTATCCGAGACTGAATAGCCTTTTACAGAAAAACTTCTTCAGATACTGGAAGGTAAGATATAGAGCTGTTGTTAGAATGTTGCTTCTGGTATATCCTCCTTAGATAAATCTTATCTAAATGTATGCGCGGCATCTTGCAGAATTTTATATAACTAACCTTTCTGCCCACAAGCCCCTTCTGTGGGCCTCCTTCATCACTCAAGAAGCTAGCCATATCCACCTCAGGTCAAGGAGTGCAGTGATATTGCATGATTATCTTAACAGTATGAGTGCAGGACAGTTGAGTAGGTATTCAGTGTTTATGTTGTACTATTGCATGATGGATCATGTGATATGTCGAACTGATGTTTATAGTGATGGAGAGATGGATGATGTCAAGGATGTATATGAAAAAGTGTAACTTGTACATATCTATAAAGAAATGGGTTGGTTGTTTAGTACTTGTCAAGTCATTACATTGTGAATGTTTTGTCAGTGTTGTGTTTAGTATGGGAAGGAGGGGCTTCAGGCATTAGGTAAGGAACAGCTTTATATTTCTGCTTGATGGTTCATGATTGCTTATTAACTGGCTCAGATGCTAGGGCCCATGTGCTGTTGAAAAGAATTGGGCATGAAGCATGTTGATGTGGGAGATTGTTTTGAAAGTAAATTTTTTTATTATGCTAATGCTAAATTTTTTGATTGGTCAGCAAGTGGCGATCATTCTGAGTGCTCTGTGGGGTTTGTAATTTTGTTCAATTTACAAAGGAATACAAAATACAAGTGAATTTAAATGGGAACATAGTATTGCATCCTTTTGAGGCTGTTTTATGATTGTGGAAGATATCAGAAACTCACAGAACTTTGTGGTAAAAGTTAGAAGCCACAGAGAATTCGAAGAGTACTGCCTGTAAAATGTCACAGTAAATAAGATGTAAATAATGTCATTCATGGACTTGAAGCAAAATTTTTAGCAAGTTTGCCCTTATATGTATCTGTACTACTGCTTTCAAGTGCTCTAATTGGCAAATCATTACTTACGGTAACAATCCTGTTGAGGAAAAACTACTTTGCCACATTTGAGGTAAATGTTTTCCCATGAGTATGTATACATTACTATGAGTGTGGATGACTGGACAGGTGAAGCATAGTTTTGGATGGAGGAGATGAATTGTTTGTTGAGAGTGCAATGGGATTTTTTTCTTGTTCAAAACGTGTACTTTTAAATAGTCCGAGGATTTTAGTTGTCTTCTGTGTTGATATTTATGTGGACATGAATGTCATATGCATCATTATTATTTTTTAGTTGTAGTAGTAGTAGTACTGTAGTTACATGCTGGAGGAGAGTATGTGGTGTGAAATGGGTTGATCATGTCAGGAATGAAAATGTAAGAAGTATGGTACTGAGAGAGATCACCAGAGTGTGCTGAAATGGTCTGAACACATGAGAGGATGAGCAAAGAAGGTCAGAGGTGGAGGGAGAGACTGGGAAGGGGATGGAAGGATGGCACTGGAATATCTAGGCCTGAACATTAAAGAGAGTGAAATGCATGCATGGGATAGAATGAATGTGATCAGTATGGTATGCAGGTGTTGAGGTTGCTGTCAGTGGGCTGAACTGAGATACATGAAGCAGTTAAGGTAAACTAAGAAACAGTGTGGGGCTTGGCCTTGGTAGGTAGGTTATGGTTTCACTGAATTACACATGATGCCTTGAGAATGTATAATGCAGGAGGCCATTTTTTGTTGCTCTTGATGGAACCTTGCTAAGGTAGGAGAAAGAGTTGTGTATAAACTAAAAATGTTCATTATTTTTTCATACTTTTTTGCCATTTCCCATAAAATGAGGTAATTCCATGGAAGATTGAACAATGACCTCATTTGTTCACATCCAATCTATAATTTGGGACCTTTTCTTGGCTTCCTTTGACCAGTTCATAACCCATCACTAATATCCTGTCCTATCAAAAGTGCTGATGCACTCACTTAGCTCCACCCAAAACATTTGTCTCTTTGTCAGTCCTCTTGAGGCCTGGTGCTTAAACACCAATCACCTACTTCTTGCAACCCATGTACATTTTTACCCACAAAATTATCTTGTATGCATGGAACACATACATCAATAGTTTTCTGTCTCCTGTAGTGAAAGTTTTCAGAACCATACCAGTCGTTACTTTGCTCGATAGCATTATCTTTTTGATATAGTGTCTTGAATCCTAGATTCTCATTTATGATGACATGCAAATTTTTTGATATATTGTCTTGAATCCTAGATTCTCATTTATGATGACATGCAAATTTTTTCCCTTGTCTCACATCCTCTTGCTTTAGTGTCATCAGCATAGCTCCTTACTTTGTTCTCTTTAATTCTGTGTCACTGTCTGATGTCCTTATTATAAAGAGAATTGAGGCTAACACCATTTTTTTTGGTTCCCTGTATAAGACATTGTCTAACATGGTTCGATGTGCTACTGCAGTACATTGAACTTTCAATTAGTTAAAATCTTTTTAACTCCTCTTCCTACTTTACACATAATTTTGTTTATCTACTTTAGTCAAATTCAGTGGTTTACTTTGTCAGATGCCTTTGCAAAATTGAGGTCTGTATCTATTCATTTTCCTTGTACAGTACTTAACTTTCATGTCATTGTAATGGACTGATAATTGGGTTTGCATACCCATTCTTGGTACAAATCTGTGTTGGCATCTGTTTATATAGTTGTTCTTTCTCACATGTATATACCAAATATTTTCAACAGGTGAATTTGAAAACAAGCTGTCCCTTTTGGGAGGATGACAGCAAGTGTGCTGTTCGCTACTGCTCTGTACAGCCATGCAAAGATGTAAGTAAAACTTTTTTGATTTCATTTTTTGTGTGTCTTGTATGGTTGGCAATATGTGGTTTTTTGACAGATGGTCAAGGATGGCTAAGAAAGCCTTAGACAATGATTTTGTTTACAGTCATTGTATATCATAAACTTGGTTTGGAATATTGGTGGTATGAAAATGAACCCTTGAGGTATTATATGCAGTTTTCCATGGGACTGTCTTGTATAAAGAATAGAAATGGCATGCTTAATCAAGGTTTGATTGATGAATGTCAGTTTCATAGGATTGAATACATTGCTTGTGTATGTCATTTGAATATCCTGTCTGAGAGACTAATTGTTTATGATTAACAGTGGGTAAAATATAGAAAGAGGTTGCATATTTTTCACTTTGTCATTACTCTTAGTATGACTTTATCAGTTGGAGACTTTGTTTTGATTGAGCATTTTTCTAGATTTTCCCCTATGAGTTTTTTTTTTTTTTTTTTTTTTTTTTTTTTTTTTTTTTACAGTTATGACTAAATGTATGCATAAGTGACAGGTGTGTCAGAGCTCTTATTTAAAGTATTAAGAATAAGAAAATAAGTGTTCTTTCTATCAAGCAATATAGGGTGGTGGCATGTATGACTTGTATTTGTTGGAAAGTGTAATGGTCAATGCTTTTCATCATTTATGCTCCCACCCATTGTTATTTCTCCATGGGTAAGTTAAGGCATATATAATTTTTTCTGTTTGTGCATTTTCTCATTTGATGCTCATTCATTTCATGAAAGATATTAATTATTCCTCTTTACTTGAAAAACATCCATTTGTACAAAAACACCAGGAAATTTATGTCCCTGCTTATGGGGTTATTGTTGCTCAAATTAATCATATATATTTCATACCAAAAATTTCTGTGAAAACCTAGACTAATTATTGTTCTCCATTTTATAACCATTTTGTTTTACAGTGAATTGAAAATGTAGTATCAGTTGTAAATGCACTTGCGTGTAAATGCCTACAGTTAAAAAGGGCTTAGTCCCTAATGCTTTAAAGATGGCTTTATTCTCTATTATGTATCATAATTTTTTCCATTTTCATTTTTTCCTTGTTTTTCCTTATTTCAGTTTTATTTATGCATTCATCTGTTTACTTTACACTATAGCAAGAGGAGTTGATAAATCCATCCAAGAACAAAGACAATCCTTACATCTTGGCATGTAATAGCTCAAGAATGAATATGAGCATTAATGAAGATTTGGAACCATGTGAAGAGGTTAATATGGACAAAAATAGCACATTGATGTTGCTTAGTTCAGTTTCCATAAGCATGCCTGTTTTAAGTATTTCCCTTTGATTTTGACATTAGTTATTCATTTTTAAGCTTCATGTAATTAATCCAGCAGCTATTAGTAAAAGGTACATGCACTGAATGTACTAATGAATAACTACTGGTTTTCATTTAAAATTCTTGAAGCACATCACTTTGATTTTGATTGATAACACTGCACCAGGGCTAAGGGTTTATTTTTCTGGTTGCACAGTATCAAATTGAACTCTTTCCTCTCTTCGCTGTTATTGTTTTGAATTTGGCTTTATTAATTTGATTTGTTAATAGAATTCATTCTTTTACTCGTGACAGTTATTTTGATTCTGGCTTTTTATTTTGCTGTGTTTATTTAATATTCTCCTTGTGTGATCATTTATTAAACTTTAGATTGTACTGTTACATACTTTTATTGTCTGTTATGACCTTGGAAAGAAAAATACATTGAAATGCTAATGCTGTTGGTATTTAATTGTTTTATATGATACTTTGATGAGGCAGGAAAGAAGAGCTTACTTAGTTCCTGTCCAGGACTCCCTTCTATCCATATTAGGCTCCTGCATCACTCAGGAAGTTGATCATACCCACCGGTTAGGCCCACAAGTCATAGTGTTATGATGTGTGTATGTCTTTGAGTAGAGAGTGCAAGGCAATTGAAAGAAGACCTCATGTGAATATATGTATGCATGTGTGATTCATGGGGCTCCTGCAGCTTCAAGGTTGTGCTGCAATCAGCAGTAGGGAAATAAAGGACTCCTTTAGAGTGAGACTTTTCATCTGTTTGTCCACTGGTGATGATACGTCACTGAAGATGACATTCCATTCATGATCTAATTTTGGTCAGGCAGAGTCCAGTAACACTTATGTATGTACTGCTATGAGTGGGTATATATATAT
>JAYMFT010305210.1:0-10191 GCA_038088735.1 Panulirus argus | reverse complement strand
TATATATATATATATATATATATATATATATATATATATATATATATATATGTGTGTGTGTGTGTGTGTGTGTTTTTCTGGTTTTACAACTATACTTGTGCGCCATGGAACAAACATCTACAAGTTTAGTCTTATGGTTATTAGCTAAAGATAAAGTATAGTTTTATAGTCAGTTGTAGGTACAGTGCAGCTGTTGTTCGTACTAAAGTGCTGGTGATTCTGAGGAGTTCAGATTCTGATGTGTTCGTTGAGGACACCTGGAATGAAACTTCAGTGATGTTTACACTCAGGAGATTGTTAAAGTCAGTCATCTCGTGAGGCAAACGCCCAGGCAACACTGCGTGTCTTCCAATTTGTAAAGTATCTTTACACACTTCTGGCCAAGTGTGTTTACACAAGCAGGAAACTTTTCAAGCATAAAGTGTTGGTGAGCGAGGAGAGTGGTCGGGGCCGAGAGCTGTGGCAGACGACACTGTTTGTGGTCAGCAAACCATCACCATAAGGTCCTCACATTCTGCAACTGTCTTCTGTCCCTCCACTTTGTCATTTCCCCCGTCCATCAACTTCTTTTCCTTCATCATCATCCAGTGAAGGTGATAAAGAAAGGAACTATGTGATATGCAGAAATTATATTTTTTCCCAGCACATACTCCGGCGTCGCCTTCTGTGTAATCCGGCGAAGTCTTGTGGCGCCACAGACCACAAAGCTCAGCTGTGTACACGTCCTCAGACCACAGAACGAGGAGGAAGCTGGCCGGGGGCCGGACCAGGCCTTTGGCATTTTGTTTCGCCATTATCCGAACAGTACGGGGTCAATCTAACATGAGAAAGGAGGTGAAGACTCAATGCGCTGTATTGTCCGTGGAAAAGAAAAAAAGAAAAAGATCTTGCAGGACTTCAGCGCAGCAACTCGTTTTCGAGCTCAAAGGGTCGTAACGTCGTTCTCGAGGGTCGTGCTCTGGTGCTCAAGGTTTTTGAGTGTGCATGTCATAGATATGCACAACATTGCATGACAGATAGGGAGTTATTCATTCCTGGTCATTAACCATGGCCAAATAGATATTATTACAATATACTTTTTTCACTTATAATTTTTTTTTTCTGCGTGGCGCTGTGCACATAGCTCAGCTCCGTCTGGCGAGTGCCAGCGTCAGGTGCAGTTCCACAGGCGAAACCTTCGGAAATTTGAACATGTGGCCACGACGGCTGTTGGGTAATAGATTTCTGTCCTGAGTGTGGCGTCTGTTGTCATTCCTTGGAGTATTAAAGCAAAAACTACCGTCTCACTCTCAGTATGCACAGTGGAAGTGACATAAATACTGCAAGATTTTATTGAACGTTTAAAATAATTGTTCTTGAATAATTTATAAACAACTTGGGGGACAAGTCGTCAGTTGTGTTGAATGCCGTCCTCAGGGGGTCTGTCTGCTGCTTTGGTTAGTGGACAGTTCATTAATATTTACTTTGTTTAACTAACGTAGATGTTCTTAGAAATGCTCACTGTCCTCTTTTTACACCGGCACTTATACCACATACTACTGGCCTACATACCCACTTAGCCTAATGCGTAATTGCTGTTACTGTGACACTGCATCATCACGCAGACTTAACATAACAACTGAGGCACCAGACTTTTCCCTATGGTGGACACGAACTGGCGTTTTAGGGTAGCTGTTGCTAGAGCACTACGATACGTTCCTTGGACAAGACGGTACGATCACTAAGCACGACGGTGCAACAACAATGGTACCACCCTTGGGCATGACGGTCTGTCCCTTAACTTCATCCTTCTTAAAAGGCTGGACCAAAGGCCCCGATGTCATGCTGAAGGAGTTACACAATGGCAATCTCAAGTGTATGGTGACGCCTGTTACTTCTGATTCACTGGATAAAATGACGAATTTGTGACCAAAATATTCGTCCAGATTTCCACTATGACGAAGCAGTGACACTGTGGGACTTATGAGTTATTCCCAGTTCGTTGTAGCTTATCTGGGATCGAACCCATCGCCTTGAGTTGGAGCCTAAGCTTCTCTCGCTGTCATACCAAGACGTCCCTCTGCCCCACCACAGGAGGAGACCCCGGTATGAGGAGTTATGTGACTGTCTGATAAGACTGGCCCCAAAACGAACTGTGGAGGTGTAACAACAGTCATTCTCAGGCTGATCTGTGGCCCCCATTATCACGTGGATCTGCGAGGAGTCAGGCAGGCAGGCGGGCGGGCGGGCGTTGCGTGGCGTTACTTAAGTGACGGCGGGAGGAGGGCAATCAAGATCTCGGAGCAGAGTCGTCCGTGACTTGATGATGGATATCCTCACAGGTCGGCGGCGATAGATCACTTCAGGCGTGGAGCACGACAGCCCATCACTGTAAGAGGACTGGAAGATAACAGTTTTATACTCCTTTTTTTCTGTCTATCACACCTGGAGATGATTCCTGGCTATCTATATCATGGTTCACAAACACCTCGTCAAGGATGACTTGGTGCTGGAGGAAGAGACAAAAAGAAAAAAGGTTTTCCAGGCTTCTATTTTGCTTATGTCGTACCGTCTTCCGTGAACTGATTCCTGTGTCATGTCTTCCTACATTAGCATTACCTGACATTAAACTAAACCTGTACCAAATACAAACCAAACTAACAGAAAAATAACTTAAACCAAAGCACAGATAAACCTTAAATTTAACGTAAAGCAGACCATGCTTCTAACAACACACTTTTCTTTTTCATTTTTCACCAAATCGAGCGAAAAGAAAAAAGTACTCAAATATTGCTAAAATGTTAATGATTCTAAAATCATATGTCATCAGGTATTAAGACGCGAAGAATCATTAGTCTTCATGATAGATCAAATAATATAGGCAACTTGAGTTCAAAGAAAGACCTTGAGAGTTACTGAGAGTCACTAACTCCATCATCAACCGTAATGTCTTACGTGTGCTGTGAAAATTATCCTTACATGAGTTATACAACGTGAAGGACTCGAGTAGTAAGTTTATATTTTCGTAAAGTATATAGGGAATCACACAGACACTTAATGCTTGTATCTGAGCAATGCTGTAAATTGAAGCAAACTGGCAGGCAGGCAGGCAATGAGGCACGCAAGCAGGCAAGCATGCAGGCAGTCAGGCACGAAAGTAATCAAGTCAGGAAGCAAGCAAGCAAGTGAGCAGACAAGCAAACAAGGCAGGTAAGCAAGGCGGGCAAGCAGAACAAGAAAGTATACAAGTAGGCAGGCAGGCAAACGAACAATCAGGTAAGCGTGCAGGTAGAGAAGCAGGTAAGCAGGCAGGTAAGCAGGCACTAGACCATAAGGCAAAGAGGACTCACCGCTCTGGTCTGTTTACATTTGTCAGCATGGCCGCAGGTAACCCGCCCTCTGCTATTGCCTATTAATCTTGATGTCTCGACCAGGGTTGCTGACTCTCTCTCACGCTAACGCCTGTGTCAGTGGCTGTAGCTGACGCCGATGGCTGACGTCTGTGTCGAACTTTACGATCCCTATCGAGGGTGACATCTCGATTTAACTATCCCTCCAGTCGGTGATGGAAATCCTTTTCTTCTTACTTCATGCCTGAGCTCCCGAGTTGGCTGTGGGTCTGTTGCTGTGGGGCCGGCATGCCTCTATTCTCTCTCTCTCTCCCTGTCTCTCTCTCTTTTTCTATATCTATCTATCTATCTGCAGACTCTCCTGCTTCTCTTAGTTCACCTTTTCCTTGGTCTTCTTCATCTTCCTCCTTCAGACCACAGAACAATGATCATTAACTCTATGGTTATCGAACAGTTGCCCAACTTAACGATTAACTTTGGCGTGGAATGTCTCCTCAGCCCCCAAGGTACCTGGCTGGCTCTGCGGGCTGCCTTAGCCCTCAAGGGCTCTTGAATGGCACCTCAACTCCCTCAGTTCTTCGGGGCACCTGTTAATACATATCCCACGTTCCTCAATAAGACATCCCTAGATTTATTATATTAATAAATATGTTGTTACCCTTTACTACTAGTTGTTAATCTCACATGCCATAAGAATGTAGCGACTCTCCATACTCTACTTGCTTTGGCATTCATCAATACAACTTTCCTTATCAGGAGGAATATTGTCAGAAACATATTCATTAACACGCTACTCCTGGACGCCTATAATTCATTTGATATCCATATGATCTGCATACATCCAGTGGGAGAGAGAGAGATGATCCTCTTGCGATAATCAGATCTCAGGTAAAATGCAACATGTTTTTCGTCTTACTTCACCGTGCAAAAAAGAGTAAGTAAAGCACTGAGACATGAGACGACTGTGTAAGACAATGGGTATCCTTCTCCATCATAATCTACAACAAAATTGATGCTGTGATGATATAGCCCGCTGATGGAGAAGGAGCTTACCACTTGTTCTGGGCCCTGGGGACGTGAAGATGGACCCAGAGATGCACCCCACCTGTTGTGTGAGTCTGCAGGGGACGACTCAGGCTCGCTCACCCGTAAGGACGCTCCTGTGTTCTATTGCTTCCTTCGTCTCCCCCACTGTGTTCTATAGTTTAGTCTCTCTCCACCACTGTGTTCTGTTGCTTCCTTATTCTCCAACACTGTGTTCTATTGCTTCCTCCTTCTCCAGCACTGTCTGCTGTTGTTTTGTCACCCTCCGCCACTGTGTTCCATACTTCTGTTCTCCTACAGCTTCTCTCTCCACCACTGCTGTTCTTTGCGTCATTACTGACGGCTTGACGCTCGAAACCTGTCCGGTCTTGTGAGGGAGGGTATAGTATGCTGTGGAAGATGCTCACACATACAGACGCATAAACACACCTAAGCACATACAAATACTCACATACACATGCATACTTAATCCATAGATCAGTGGTGTAGAGGTGCCACCTGCCAGCCTAAAGGGACCGGTTTCGAATCCAGCGCCGGGCAGTCGGCTCACAGCCAACCCTAATGTTCATCCTCCCGTTTTGGAGTTGGTCCATGAATGGGTACCTGGCGTAACTGGAGTGTGTATAAGTGTTAAGAGACACGGCACATATATACAAAAGTTAAATGACGAGGCTACAGAATGTAAGAGTTTCTCCCTATGTGATGTAGATAGTAATCACACACACACACACACACACGCACATCTACACATGTCCCAAGACAATGCTCACCTGATCCCTACGTTATAACCTCTACACCTGATTATCATAACCATCTTCGGAAGCTATTCTCCGTCTTCTTCTCTGCCTGTCAGGCATCATCTTCATCAGTTGTTCCTTCCTCTGCTTCTTTAATGCCTCTTTGGTTCCTCTTCTGCCCATCTTCGGTAATCATGGTCTTCACTTCAACCTCTACATCTCTTCATCCCTCAATGTCTAACCACTATCATCAAATTGACACATGGACCATCCCTCATCACACCCTCAACCGCCCTATCATCATTTCAACCATCATCGTCTCCATCATCCCTTTATTATCTGTGCCATCAGTTTTCCTGCCCTTCCCTCAGACTTCGTGCTATTCCCTCCCAATCCTTCTTCTTCCCTCCTTCTCGTTAACACCTTAACTTCGCCTTCCCTCTGTTCCTGCCATCTTCTTTGCTTCATCTCTTCATCCCCTGTCATCAGGATATCAACATCTATATCTCCCTCATAGCTTCCTCCACCAATACATCTAAGTCAGCAATCACCAACACTCCAGAACACTTTAGATATTTTGCCTCTTCTTAATTTATATCTTTTTTTTTTTCGTTTTATGAAGCCCGTCCTCGAGGTGGAGTATTCTCCATTACGGGAGCTATGACAAAATCCACATCCACATGAGACATTTATACACACACAGTAAGAAATACAGCACCACCCCGCCCACTCCACTGCATCCACAACCCTCCACTGTATCACTCCAAACCTTACAACAACTCCTTCCACTCCAACCAAAACGTCTCCTCTCGCCCTATAACCCCAGACCCTCCCAGGCGGTTATATGCTTGGAGCCAGTTGACCTACGTAGACGAGGACGGGGGCGCTGGGTTCGACGTGAGACGGTGCCACGAGACGAGCAGGTCCAGTTGGGAATCCGACCCGGGACTCCCCCCCAGGTGGTATTCCCGGTTGGTATTCCTAGGTGATAATCCCAAGCGATAATCCCAGATAAGACTTCTACGTACCGGCTACAACTCTTCCTTCTTTGAGTTGTTGTTGTTGTTCCTCGTGATGGGACACTTTACCTGTTGACAAGTTCCCAGAACCAAGGGGGAAAAAGAGAGAGAGAGAGAGAGAGAGAGAGAGAGAGAGAGAGAGAGACTCCTCGGGATTACGTGCACTTCCCGTAGAGTTTCTCTCTCTCTCTCTTCCTGGTCCTTCGAGTCGTCCCCCATTATTTGTAATGAGTCAGGAGATTCTTGATTAATCACGGTAATTACTTTGTGTGTGTTGATGTCTGTCTCAAACAGATGTTTGAAGGATGGAGGCTTAATTGATTCTGCCCTTGGTGGGTTCCGGGATAAGGTATACTTATAAAGCTATTAAGGAAATAGTTTGAATCCTATTTGCATTATAGATAAAGGCTGTAGGCTTTTTATAACAAAGAGTCATACGATATTATAGTCAGTCATCATTTGATCAAGTTAGTTATTCATCCCTGGGGTAGAAGAGCGTCCATGTTATGGCAGACTCATATCTATAATATACTACCCTGAGTCCAAGATGAGATATCTATGAGACTATGTCTCCTTCTTAACTAACGTCGTTTTTTGGATATATATCAAATATTTAGTGTTCTACTGTCATCCGTTAATGTTGCTTCCGGTCTGTTGAGAGAGAGAGAGAGAGAGAGAGAGAGAGAGACCTAAGTACATGGCCTGACTGTGGGTCTGAGCTCAAACCCAGAAAGTCTGCTCCATAACACGCATTGAGCCTGAAACAATCCGTTCCCCAGTCGTATGATGGTAACATGCAGCTTTATTATTACATACAAATAATTCAACGACATAATCACCTCAACCATTGTTACGTGAAGCCTACGTACCCTACCGTTTTAATACGATGCATAAATTGTACTAATTAGCTCATTACCCATTTGTGCATTGCTGATTCGATAACCCTTTCTCCTGGCTTCATTAACATGTGCTTGGTCAACTTAAACTAATGAGATACCTAATTACTGTTCCTAACATGTTCATCAGAGCCTCCTGGCGGATGATACACCAGCCTAATACGGTATCTGAACACAGTGATAATGAGGTTTGGAAGCTCCGTGTCGTTTGTCATAACGGACTCGAGAGTCTGTCGAGTCTTTACTAAGTTCGGGGGATCACTGGTCCAATCCTGGGTTCACTGGTTCACGAAGCCTACGTTGAATTCGCTGCTTTGTTGGTCCCATCTTGAATTCATTAAGTTTATTGAGGCTGACTTTTGCGAATCTGTTACACCTTCAGTGTTTGCATCATCTTGCGCTTTATTCGCTTCATTTACTGCTTTATTCCTTCTTTTTGGTCCATGTGCTTTGTTAGTCACTCTACTGGGGATTGATGTTCTAACATCTTTTCAAAAACGTCTTCGGTTTTCATAACTCTGCTTGTGGTACCTTTGCGTCCTGTGCGAAAACCCACCGTCGAGATCCCGACATGGGTTCACTCCCTTACCCGCTAGTATACTGCACAGGAATCACTTTCGGAACTACTACTTTTTTCCCAAGGTTTCACATTCGTCTTTTCCCCCGGCGTTTCACTTCCGTTCCCCCAACGCCCCCCCCCCCCAGGCTCCCCGTTCCTTTCTGCCTCAACAATTCACTTTCACCGTGATTCCAGCAGGCTCACTTGCCACTGTGTCCCTCCCTCCGTGCCTCCCTCACCGTTGCGCTGTACTGCCGCCCTTATTTCATTAGTCTCCGCTACGTCATCTACCACATTTATCACTCAATCCTCCTCCGCCACCATTATCATCATTGGTACCATCACCACAGCCACCGCCACCACCACCGCCGCCTCAGGGATGTACCGCTATTTGCCTTAGACCTTCGTCAACAGGTTCCTTCCCCGGGTCCGCCGCCACCTACAGCACACACACACACAAGATCCTCCTCTATATTTGCATCCAATTTACAACAACATGTTTTTGTACATGAATTGTTCTTTCTCCGTACGACACACTTTTATCAGGCGTACGCCCATTTTCTCCTGTCATCTTCCCATTCCCCATCTTTTCTCTTCAATACTTTACACACCCACGCCACCTGCAGCAGCAGCTCCTCCTCCTCCTCCTCCTTACCTACCTACTTCCACTACCACCTGCCCTTACTCCCCCACCTCCTCCAGCAGCCTTCTCCCCCCCCTCCCCCTCGCTCCACCTCCCCCTGTGGTCGGCCTCCATAGAGGCGTATCTTTCATCAGGTCTCCCCGGGGCGCCGCAGAGCGCTGGGTGCCGCAACTTGCTCCACTGTCTTCCCTGGCTATACGCTCCCCTCCGCCACCACCACAAACCACACACTGACCTTGTGACCAGCATGCCTTTGCCATGACGGCTTACCACATCACTACTGTGGTTGGCCTCTTACACAGCAGTGGCAACATGCTACAGCCGCCTCATGACAACATTACCACACCCATGATGGCTCACAGGGGGCGCCGCATGACGGTATCTTATACTCTCATGGAAACATCTCATTGTCATGAAGACTTGCAGGGGTTCCAATGGCGAGTCACCTGGTGTTCCATGTTGGATCATCTTCCATACACAAGCCCGACACCACGACTCGTCAACCAGCAATATTCCGACCCAGGCGACAGCGTCTCCTGTTAACCGGTCGTAAAACTGAGCTTTAGTGTGAGTACATAGGAAGTACAGATTAAAGAACACCTCATGGCCTTTGACGAGGCTATATGCCGAAGGACAATAATACTATCCTTGATTTCTAAACAATATACAATAAGAAGGGTTAGTAAAGCAGAAGGTTCCTACCTAGCCACCGCTCCCTCTGGCACAACAGCAGACAAAGAAATGACCATGAAGAAACACCATATGAAATGCAGTTGCTGGCATGAGAATTTTCACCAAGAGGATGAATGGAAAACACATTCTGATATGAAGTAATTCGCCAGACCCTCTGGGGAGGAGGGAGCTTAACCGTTAACTCTGAAAACAAAAGAAAAAAGACTAAATAACTCACACGTTACGTGGCACGTCTTGATCAGTCGTGTTCGCTGACGATATCATTAGAGTTCTTGTGTTGCCCTGACGTCTGGGAGAGTGAGGCAAGACACGGTAGACGGAAGGACCACCTCCCTCCCTCACCCACTCCATTCCGACCCACCCCTCCACATACAGAGCCACCTCCCCATCTCTCCTTCCCTCTCCCCATGTGTACTCTCCCTTCCTCTCCCCTAACATGGGGAGGGACAGCTAGGGTTACCTCTGAGGTCGCCGTGCCCCACAATTGCTATCCCTTTTTATCCTTCGAATCTCCTTCTCTCTTACCCCAGGATCCTCCCTTCCCATACCACTAAAGCCGTCACCTCCCTTACATTAAGGACCACTACCTCTCTTATTCCCTTATCCCTCCACTACACAAACCACCCTTCCCCCCCACACCTGTGCCTTACCTCACCCCACTTGACCTCTAACCTCTCCCTCGCCCACTCCCTACCTGTCCTCTGATCCGTAACACAAAAAAGGCAAGAAACAAGAAAAGAGAATTTGTGACGCAACCATTCAAGTTCTTGTTTTGTTAATGGATATGGTGGACGGTGGGCGGTAGGTGATGGGTGGTGGGCGGTGAGTGGTGGGTTATGGTGGGTGGTGGTAAGGAAAAATACCGGCATATACTGAAGATGAACGTCATATACTCATAACAGCGAGTCTATCTGTATACTACAGGCCTCAAGAAAAGGGATGCAGCGACAGGCCTTGCGATTATTTGTAAATTTATCCATAACGAATTACACACTAGAGTTACACTTTGCTGTGATTATCACCGTACTCAGGATGGTGTTCACCCAGTATCCTGTGGCCTGTGACTGACCAATGGAACAGAACCTGTTGGGCTAGACTGGCCAGTCGATGTTAATCAGAAACAAGGGAAAAAAGCAGTCGAAATCGGACTTTTGAAGTTTAGATTATTTTCTATAATCTTATGAATAATCATTAACCCACACACACACACACACACACATATATATATATATATATATATATATATATATATATATATATATATATATATA
>JAYMFT010305199.1:0-10191 GCA_038088735.1 Panulirus argus | reverse complement strand
TCTGTTTTTCCCCCTTTCTCAGTTCTCTCTATATTTCAATTAGGGCCCGGCCTTGATGTGGACTTTTGTCCGTGACTAGAGATTTTAACATAAAAAAAGTAGCCAGATGGTATGGGAAATAAGCCAGAGGGAATGGAAAGTAGCTAAATGGTGTGAAAAGTTGCCAGGTTATATGGAAAGTAGTCAGGCGACACGGGAAGTAACCAGATGGTATGGGAATTAGCCAGAAGGTACGGGAAGTATTTATTTAGTGTGGAAAGTAACTGGATGGGATAGGGAGAACAAGGGGGCCCGTGGGAATGGTCGGATGTGGGAAGGGGGAAGTAGCCAGTCGAGACAGGCAGTGAGTTAGGAACGAAACGGTGTGGACAGTACTAGAGAGGATGGCGACTAGTAGCACCAGGGTGGGATGGAAGGTTCCCAGTGGAATGGAAGTACATGATATGGAGAACAGCAAGATGAGACGGAAGTAGCCAGGTAAGCTGGGAAATGGTGGAAGGTGGAGGAAGTAGCTACGTAAACTGAGAGGTGGTGAGATGGGGGAGGAAGTAGCCATGTAAGCTAGAAAGTAGCGGGAGGGGTAGGGATTAACCAGTGACTGAAAGGTAGGAAGGGAAAGTAGGTACATGAGATGTTACCAGGATATAGAAACTTGTAAAACAACTAAATAGCTTTATGTAACAGGACTGTAGTAAAGATGATCAATAATGATATGAGATGTATTTTAATCTGTGTGGTTTAATACGGTAGGTGGGATAGGAAGTAGCTGAGTAGGATGGCATCAGCTGGGTCGGGAAGTAGCTGAATAGGATGGGATTTTCTGTGTATGTCATGTAGTTCCTAGTTAGGTCGGGGAGTGGTTGGGAAGGTCGAGAAGTAGCTAGGTAGGTTAGAGAGTAGTTGGTAGATTGGGAAGTAGTTAGGTAGGTCGGGGAGTAGCTAGGTAGGTCGGTAAGTAGTTCGGTGGGTCGGGGAGTAGCTGGATAGCATGGGAGTTTTCTGGGTATGTTAGGCAGTTCCTTTATAGATCGGGAAGTAGCTGGGTAGGTTGGGAAGTAGATTGGTAGATTGGGAAGTAGTTAGATGAGTCGGGGAGTAACAGGGTAGATTGAAAATTTGTTAGGTTGGTCGGGGAGTAGCTGGGTAGAATGGGAAGTAGTCAGGTAGGTCGGGGAGTATCTGGGTAGGATGGTAGGAGTAGCTTGGTTGGTCGGGAAGTAGCTAGTTTGGACAGGAAGTAACCGAATGAGGCAAGCATTGCTTGGATAGCCTTGAAAGTTAATATTTAGGGTGGGGACTATCCTTATGTGACGGAAGTGGCCACATGGGGCTGGAAGTACCATGTGGAAGTTCAATTTTAGAATGGTGCAAGTGGGCGGGGGAGGGATGGGGGGGGGGGCGCCTACAGAGTGTGGTGGGAAGTTCAGTACGGGGGAAAGGGCGTGGAAACAGGTGGCGGCGCCACCTATAGCCTGCTTTGTAGAAGGGGAGGTCGTCTGCTTCAGCGAGAATGGACGGTAGCCACTCGGGCGCCCTAGCGTTTCAACTGGAAGATGGAGCTCTTATTACTAGTAGTTGGAAAATTAGTTATAGTAGTGTTAGTAGTTTTGATATGTAGGGGAAGTGAGTAAGTCGCCTGGGTTGTGGAAAACTGCGTCTTGGTTCGGACGAGAAATATCGAAATTAGGGCGTCAAGCGAGTAGACAATGTTTGGGCTGGAAATAGCCAGATTAGTTTGTTTACAAGAAAGGGTGGGGCGGGAAGTAGCCATGGGTGGCGGGAAGTAGCCGAAACAAGGGGCCAGAGTGCCAGTATTGGCTGGAAATAGCCAGAATGGTTTGTTGACTAGACAGGGTGGGGCGGGAAGTAGCCAGGGGGTGGCGGGAAGTGGCCGAAACCAGTGGTAGGAGTGCCAGACGCGCCAGTCGTCTTGTGAACGTTAGTGAGTTCAGTCGCGCGGCAAGTGTTCCTCAGTGAACCCCAGAGTGTCTGGCGTTGCTCCTTTGAGTTGACACAATGAATTTAGTGTTTATTTATCTTTTTCGTGTTTGTGGAAAAGTGAGGGAGAAATTTTCATGAATATTCTAGTGAAAAATGTGGTCGCCATGTACATGAAATATAGTGTTATTCGTAAGCTTGGTGACTACGAGTGGCAAATTGAACTTTTTTTTGTAGTGTTGCGTGTAGACGTTGTGGTTAACCAGGAGCGGCGTTGGTGTACTTGACCCTTTGAAGATGACGATACAACCCTTGAGCACGTCGATATAAACCTTAGTATACGGTAGCCTGACCCTGAGGGTTAAGGTCAAGAGCCAAGCCGTTATGCCCAGGGTTGACACGGTCGTGCTCAGGGGTCTCACCGTCGTGCTCATGAGGTTAATTATGCATGGCAGGTGGTGGGCCGGTGCCTGGCGACAGAGAGTGGTGCCACACGCTCACTAGTGCTGGTGCCACGGCTGCGGTTTGTTTTGAGCGTATCTGTGGTGATTGATCCTGGGGGTGAGGGAGTGTGTCCCTTTAGTAACGAGAGCCACAACACCACCATAATCCCCAGCGACGCCACCTGCTTCACCTCTCTCTCCTCCCACTCCCTATATACACCCCCCGCCTTCTGTCGTATACCACATATCCTTATCCATCCTAGTCTGACCTTCCTTCATGCTTTACCCATGCACCGTCATCCTGAACCCCCAACCGCAGCCCGTTGTCCAGGGGTTCCCACCCACCGGCCAATCGTCACCACTGACCCAGTACTCCCTCCACTGCTCCTCCTCTCAGTGTTAGTTTGTACCCTCCTTTCTTTTCACTAGCAGCAAGTACATAGTTTGTACCCGACCTGGTATTCCCCCCATCCCGTCCGTTCCCCCACCTGCCGCTGCTGCTTCTCTTTGTCTGCCGTATGGCTGGCCACTGTGGCCGTGACGTGTTGATCTCGAAGAATAAGACCCACGCCCTGAGGAGAGGGTCACACCTTCCCTCGTAATATATTCCCATCTCCTGAGGTGGGCTTTTGCCATATGGCTGCCGACCTTGTCGGGCGTGTGCCGCCTGGCCTTACCACTTCCCGTCACCGTGGTGCCGGTGGCTGGGCTGGGCTAGTGGGGTTGGGAGAGGGCCATGTTGGCACCTAATACAGCCCTTGCCTGCGTTGCGCCGCAGGCCGGGCCCTCCAGCTGCTAGGGTCGTGGCTAGGGTCATACATGAAGCTCTCGCCTCCTCCTATCGGTACCACTAAATGAATAGGTCTATAACCAGCCAGTATATATCTGTCTCGATGACTTCATAATCCCTCCCCCAAAAAAAGAGAGAAAAAAATAAGGTAAGCGGGAAGGTAACTTTGGATAAGCAGGAGTTACTTATCCAAAGAATATCAGTTTTCTCTAACATTTTTCTTCCATCAAGCTCGTTGAGTCCGGTGATTGGCAGGGAGGTGGACTGGCCGGGCCACCGGTAATCAGGTGCTGCGATTCATGAGGTGTATTGGGGACGGGGAAGGGGATCCCTCGTAGAGCTAGTAGTGTGGCATCCATGGTGGAGGTGGCCTGGAGTAGGTACCAGGGGGAATTAGTGGGGGAAGCGAAGGCTGTACCGGGTGTTCTGGTAGGAGGGAGGGGCAGGAGTGAGCTTGAAGGTGCTTGTGACTGCATACAGTCAGCCGAGAGAAAAACTCCGCTTGGCCCAGACAATGAGATGGACGTGAGTGGTAGATCCTTGCCATCCTTACTTCCCTCCTCCTCCTCCTTGGTTGTGCTGGTTTATTTCTTCCTTAACTGGCTCCTCGCCTCTTACTTCTTAATTTAGTAATCCTCCTCTCCTTGTTGGTCCTCTTCCCTACCCCTCCATCCTTCCACTGCTTGATCTTCTCCCTCCCCTACCCCCTTCCTATAGTCGTCCTCTTCTTCCCCATTTTAAGCCTTTTCCTCCTAGTATTCGTCTTCTCCCCAATCTTATGTCTTCTCTTCCTCCCCCTTCTATTTCTACCCCTCCTGCTCCTAGTCTTCCTTTTCCTCCTCCCCCAGTCTTCCTTTTTCTTTACCTTCCTAGTCCTCCTCTTCCTCATCTTTATCATAATATCCTCTTCTTTTCACTTCAGCGTCTGGCTAAATGTCATCGCTCAATTGTGGGTAATGATATTTTTTTTTTCTGTTCATTTTAACGTCTGGTGTTGGAGGGCGACATTTGCTGGTGGTGGTGGTGCTGATGACAGTTGCTTTTGATGGTGGTGTTGTCAACTGCTGCGGGTGGTGCTGTTGACAGTTGCTACTGATGTTGTCAGCTGCTGGTGGTAGTGGTATCAGCTGATACAGATAATGGTGTTGTCAGCTGATGCTGACAGCTTTTGCTGTTGGTGGTGGTGTTAACAGCTCCTACTAGTAGGGCTGTTAACTGCTGCTGCTGTTTTTTGTGGTGACAGCTGCTGCAGGTGGTGGTGTCGAGAGCTTCTGTCAGTTGAGATGTTGACAGCTGCTACTAGTTGTGGTGTTGACGACTACTACTGGTTGTGGTGTAAACAGCTGTCACTAGTTTTGGTGTTGAGAGCTACTGCTGGTCGTGGTGTTGACAACTGCTGCAGGTGGTGGTATGGTTAGGAGAGAGAGAGAGAGAGAGAGAGAGAGGCTCGTGTTGTGTTTGTAACGGGAGCTGCCCTCCTTGTAGACCCTACCCATCACCCGGCCAACCGGGGCGCCCTTGAGACGGTGGCACAGGGAGAGGGAGGAAGGGAGAGGAAGAGGCGATAGGTAAGGTTGGAGGAAAGGAACGTTACGATTTTTTTTTTTACTTATACAGTTGACGAAGTATGGTTGGTAAAGAGAAAACGGTCAAAGAAAACGCGACAAGAAGAGACTAAAATGAGATAGATGGCTGTGAGTTCGTTGATGTGAGAGGCGGGTGTGAGTATATCAGGGAAAAAGAGAAGAGAGCATGAAAGTGAGAGGTGAATATGCTAGGGAATATGAGAATGATTGGGCATAATAGACGTGAAGGTGAGGTGTGTCAGCGAGGGAGAAAGTGGTTGCTGTACTGGCTCAGTGGGTGGCGGGAATATGGCGGTTTCTGCTACGTCTCCTTCATTCCTTACCCCGCCTTTATTTTCTTTCATCGTTCAGTCTTAGTCACCGTAAGGCATGGTTGCTGCTGCTTCTCGCTTGCACACACACACACACACACATTATATATATATATATATATATATATATATATATATAATTTTTCAATCTTCGAATTCTTGGTGTTTCTACTTATGGTTCCCCATCTTGGTCTGATAGGTGGTGCGGAGGGTGTTGGGAGCCCATTGACAGTGGGTAATGGTGGTGTAGGTGGGAGAGATTGTAGGGGTGTAGGTTGAAGACGTGTACACACGTGGGACATCCTTACTGGATGGATGTGGTAATCTACGTGGGAGAGATGCAAGTGGTGCTTTGTATCTGTCTTTTGTGGTTATTGTTGGTATAGGTGGGAGAGTGAGGCAAAGGAGGATTTTCACTAACGGCTTTGGGTGTGAGGGATGCTGGAGGGAAGTGAGTTCAGTTCACAGTGGTTGGTTGTGGTGCTGTAGGTGGATGTCAGCCTGTTCACAGTAGGTGGTGTTAGGAATGTTAGTGGTTAGTACGTTTACAGTGGCTGGTAGTGGTGAACAATTTGGGTGGAGAGAGCCAGACAGTGAGCATGTACACTGACACTTTAAGTGGATGAGAGGAGCAGGTGATTTTAGCTCGTTTATAGTGGGTGGCGGTAGTTATCTAGGTGGGTGGGAGAGAGGCAGATGGTGATTGTTATGGTGTAAATGGGTGTTAGACACGTGGCGAGTATCTCCTTTGTGTGCAGTGGTAATGGTGGAGGTGGGTGTGAGAGAGGCAGGTGTGGAGTATGTCCTGTTGGTGATGAGGCATGGTGTTGGTGGGGTGAGACATGGAAGGGGTTGCAGGTGGTTCAGGTGGGTGTGGAAAAGTAGATGAGAGTTATCAGTGGGCGGTGTTATATTTTTGTTATTTTCCTTGGTAGGTGATAGTGTGGTGGTGTAGGTGGTTGCTTAATGTGTATAGTGGTAGTGTACGTGGGTGTGAGGGAGGTAGGTGGTGGAGGGTCAGGCAGATGGTGGCATTTGTAGATTCGAGGGTAACTGTTGGTAGACTCAGTGGATATGAGAAAGGCAGGTGGTGGTGTAGATGGGTATGAGATGCATTTGGTGTTGGTAGTGTTGGAAATTCGAGTGAGAGAGGAAGATGATGGTGGTTTAGGTGGGTTTGAAAGGTAGATGGTTATGGTGGTGTTAGTGGATGTGAGAGGCAGCTGTTGATGATGGTTGTGCTTTAGGTGGGTGAGAGGAAGATGTTGGCGTAGGTGGGTGTGAGAGGAAGATGTTGGTGTAGGTGGGTGTGAGAGATAGCTGATGATGCTCTAGGTCTGTGTAAGGGAGGCAGGTGGTGTAAGAGATTCAGTTGGTGGTAATGTCGTTGGGTGTGAGAGAGGCAGGTTGTGGTAGTGGTGTTGGTGTAGGTGCTGTGAGAGAGGCAGTTGGTGTAGGTGGTGATAGAGAGGCAGTTGGTGGTGATGTAAGTAGATACGAGAGAGGTAGATGGTGGTGGTGATGGTGTGAGAGGCAGGTGGTGGTGGTGGTGTGGCTGGATGTGACAAGCAGTTGATACTGGGAATGGTGTAAGTGAATGTGAATAGTTGGTTGTGGTGTAGGTGGGAGTGAGAGATAGGTGCTGGTAGTGTAGGTGGGTGTGAAAAACGCAGGTATTGATGGTGTAGGTGGATGCGAGAGAGGCTTTTGGTGTGATGGTGGTGTTGGTGGGTGTGAGAGAGGCAGATGGTAGTGGGCGTTGTCAATGGTTGCATACACACACGCACTGACTCAGGTACAGACTGTCTCCTTTATTCGCTCTCACTGGCGTCTCTGCTGGTGTAGGAGAGAGAGAGAGAGAGATTAGCCCCTCCATGTGTAGGATGTAGGAGAGTTGATAACAAGGTGATCTGGTGAGTTAGGTGTTATAGGTGGCCTGGAGACATATGCAGGGTGTAGTGTTGGTGTCCAGGGTCAGCTGGAGGGTGTGTCGGACCTGACCATCATGGTCACCCTTAGTTTGATCTGTAAGTTGAATCTTCCCATCACAGCTAACCTGTGTGTTGGACCTGTATATCGGACCAGACCGTCACGGTCAATCTGTGTTGGACCAGGCCATCACAGTGAAGATTTGTGTCGGACTCATGTTTGAACAATGTGACGAACCGGCACAATGAACCTGTGCCTCAGACCCCATGTTTGGGAACCCTGGATATGGTAGTGTGAGGGTAAGGGGTGTATGGTGATGATGGGGGAAGGGTCCGTGCAAATTTTGGAAGAGGAGGGGCGCCTGGGGGAGCATAATGAGGTGCATGGATAGAGGGTGTGACGGTGGAGGGAGTGAGGAAGGCGGGTGATGGGGATAGCTCGAGGCACCCACAAGCAGTTTACAATATTGATCTGGGAATATCGTCAGAAGGGGTGTAGTGGCAGGCTCTGTGGCCTGGCTGCCTCTCTCTTAGATAGGGACGGGAGGGAGGGGGTAGGGGGCTTAAAGGGGGTTGTTTGGGGTTTAGAGGGTATACTGTACTAGGGGGTGTAGCCCAGGGAGAGGGAGAGCGAGAGCGACATACACAGCAGGACATCCAGCATGTTATGTAACGCTGCACACCGCCCCCTAGTGTGTGGTGAAGCCCTCATCCCCCCCACGGAGCTGCGTCCTCGGCGCTGGACACTGGTCAGCTCGGCGACGGTACATGGTCGTTGTGTACAGCGGAAGTGTTTAGGTGGTGCGTGTGTGTGTGTGTGTGTGTGTACACACACGACTGCCGCACACTCTCACCCGCGACTGGGGCGTTGCCGGGCCCACGTGTGCAGCAGTCAGCTGTTGCTACGGATGCTGGGGAGAGGGTCTCACTGGTACCGCTTATCCTGTAGGACTCACGGCACTGTTGGTGCCAGCCCCTGACCTGCCTCCTCCCATCCAGGATGCTGCTGACGTAACAGAGTTGCGTAATTACACGCTGAAACTGACACTTGCGGTGTGAAACAGAGATGTACGTTGGCACAGTGAGATAGAGAGAACGCTGCGGTGAACTACAGCTGATGAAGCCGGGCCAGGGGCAGTGATAGCCAGTGCTGGAGCCAGTGAGACACTGAGAGTAAGGTAGTTAGAAAGCCTCAAGGACAGTGAAGGGGGAATCCTGGCAGCGGTTGCTCAGCACCAGCACCAGCAAGCTGAGGAACATGGCTGACATGGAAGTCAGCGTGGGCAGAGGGAGGCTCTCCAGCTGTCCTGACGAGGAGGAGGAAGAGTCCTGTAGCCAGAGGGACAGTCCCGCCACCCTCTCTCCTTGGACACGAGCCGACGGGTCGAGGGCAGCCTTCGGGCGGCTCAAGGCCAAGCTCTTCGAGACGCGGTTGGCCGCCCAGGTCCGACAGGCCCAGCTGGCTCTCACAGATTCTTTAAAGCACGCTGGCTGGGCGGTGGAGCATAAGGTTGGTGACGGGAGCATACATCAGGGCAGGAAGGACCAGTGGATCACTGAAATAAAAGAGCATAGGTGAGGTTAGGAAGAATATGAGGAGCAACAAGTGAGTCCGTAGGGGTATTGGAAGCTTAATTTGGATAAGGAGGATCAAGTACGTAATTCGATTATGAAGGATCTAAGGAACAAAAGGTGGATAAGTTAGTTGAGCATATGGTGGGTGAGGAGGGGTCCTGGATAGCTGCAGCAGATCAGGAGAGATTGCGGTTGGATACAGTGGCTAAGGAGAGATCATGGGAGAGGTAATATAGGTCAGTAGAGATTTTGGGAGGGTAATGGTGGTCAGAATTGATCATGGACTTAGAACTAAGGTTTAGGAGAGATGGCGGGAGTATGACATAGGTCAGGAGAGGCCATAGGTGGATTTAGTAGGTCGAGAGAGACTATGGAAATATTATATAGGTCAGAAAAGATCATTGAAGGATGGAGTGGTTCAGAAAAAATCCTGAGAATACAATGGGTCAGGAGGAATCATGGGGAATTACCATGGGCTAGGAAAGATCATGGGGGGGAAACAGTTGGACTGAGAGATATTACAGGAGGATGCATTTGGAGAAGGAAATCATGGGGTCAGGAGAGATCACGGGATACATTAGATAGGGGGATCATGGAAGGATACAGTGGGTCAGGAAAGATCATGGGAGGATTTAGTGGGACTGGAGATATCATGTGAGGAAACAAAAATAGATTAGGAGAAATCATGGGAAAATGCAGTAGGTCAGGAGAGATCATGGAAGGACACAGTGGGGGAGAGATTATGGAATGATAAAGTAGACAAGGAGAGATCATGGGAGGATACAGTTGGTCAGGAAAAATCTTGGCAAGATACTATAGGTCAGGAAAGATAATGGGAAGATACAGTGGGAGGGGGAGATCATGTGAGGATACTGTGGGTCAGGAAAGATCCCAGGAGGATACAGGTGGGTCAGAAGATATCACATGGGGATACAGTGAGACAGGAGTGATCATGGAAGAATACAGTGGGACAGGAGAGATCATGGGAGGATACAATAGGTCAGTAGACTTTTGGAGGTGAAGTTGGGTTAGGGGGAATTAGTTTTAATGTTAATATAATCATACTTTAGACTTCACAGATGTGTGTAAGGGGCTGTGTGTGTGTTTGCCTGTATTGTTGAGAATTTTTTTTTTTGCTTATGTGTGTAAATGTTTGTTACTACATAATTGTAATTACCAGCTTATTACATATGGGAACCCATAGCATACCATTTTTGTCTTTAATTTTGTCTGTATGCATTTCCTCATTTATAAACTTGCTTACATGTTGACTTCTCTATTTCTCCTTTGACTCATATTTCATTTGTGCTTACTTCAAAGAACTTATAGTGATAACATAACACATAGGAACTTCCCTCATGGTAACACATCTACTTTAATTTGAGCACCATATATGATACATAGCTACAGGGTATCTGAGGCTGTTCTTTGTATAGCTATCTCTTAAGGGCATCAAGCTGGCTATATCCAGCTTGGGATAACCATATATATATATATATATATATATATATATAATTTTTTTTTTCTTTTTATACATATTTGTCTTTTCCCGCGTTAGCGAGGTAGCGTTAAGAACAGAGGACTAAGTTTTAGAGGGAAAATCCTCACTTAGCCCCTTCT
>JAYMFT010305188.1:0-10191 GCA_038088735.1 Panulirus argus | reverse complement strand
AATCAGTTTGCAGTCATCACATAGTCATGACGGTTAGTCATTATGAATACGTCTACACATGCGCAAGCGCTTGTGCCGAGTTTGAAAATCATATATTCTTCCAATATTCAGTATCATGTAACTGATATTTTTCCACCATAAACTCCTGCGCAAGTCTCGATATAAGACTTCATACAGAAACAAGAAAAAAATCATAGTCGACGTTTATATGGTTTAAAAGCATTGTGTAAGTTTGTGTGTAATTACGTACAGTATTAATAAATAGCGGATTGTGCTACAGGACGACGAAGTTTTCACAGTCATGGGGTTCCATTATATCATCTCATCGTAGGTCTTTTACAACGTTCACTTTTTGTGTTCCTGTACATTTCCTTTCCCCACGTTGCCTTATCATCTGAGTGACATCGTTCAGGTGTATATATGCCCACTAAGAATCTTGTGTTTATGTTCGTGAAGGCTCCAGACATTAAGTTATTTAGATGGAAACCAATAAGGAAATATTGTGATCTTGGTGTGACAAATACGAGACAAGCCGACCTAAGGTGATAAGTTTAATCTTAAACAGTGTCGTTGTAAAATGAAAAGTCCTTCTCTGACCTCGCTTGAGACACCAGGCAGGAGACGTGAACGAAAGTAGAACAGGTGTGTGAGAGATTACGACCATTCATGCTGATGAATTCAAGCGATAGTGCATTATATACAGCGAAGTAATGTGAAGTTATTGACATTGATTTGTATACAAACTAAATACGTGACTGTAAACACGCTGAAAGCATTTCTATTTCGTGTGTGTGTCTGTCTGTCTGTCTGTCTGTCTGTCTGTATGTATGTATGTGTGTGTCTGTCTGTCTGTCTGTCTGTCTGTCTGTCTGTCTGTATGTATGTATGTGTGTGTGTGTGTGTGTGTGTGTGTGTGTTCTGATCTCTTGGAAATTGAAAATTATTAGGATTTACTTTTAAAGAAGGCATCATCAGAAGTGAGTAACATAAATGAGAAAGAATCAGATACGTTTCACATGATACAGCCTTGTTTTTCGATAAGAATCTATGAATAATTTATGAACTCATGGTAAATATTGAGTATGACCACTATTATTCGTTTCATTTTTGTGGAAAAAGGTTATTCATTTTTCTAAAGGAATCTAAATTATAAACACAGAAAAACTTTTCATATTATGATACAAACAAGCCATGGAGGTGACGATGAAAGGCACTCCTCGTGTATGAAGCTTTGTTGTGACTCACGTATACACCTCGAGCCATTCTCCTTCATAATTTCTTTAATGGATTTATATATGTGTTAAAGAAAAAGGATATGAAAGATTAAATCGTTTCACTGCAGTTAAGACAAGCTTTCTCGCAACAGGATCGTACAAAGTGCATATGGATAAACTGAAACGATGTCAGCAGTGGATAGATAGCTCGGAAGGACTGACAGAAGTGGATAGAGACTCTAAAGATTGAAAACAATGGAAGGACAGCTCAGAAGGTAAGAAGCAGTGGCGTTCCATAGATTTGAAAGGTTTGCTACAGTAGAGAGGGTATTTCGGAAGTTTTCTCTAGCAGTGGGTTGACAGCGCACAAATATTGGTTTATTAGAATGACACTTCGGAAGGGCTTGCGGCAGTTATTAGAAACCTCAGTAGGGTTGGCAGATGTGGGTTAACACTTCCGAAGGGTTGGCTGCTATGGGTTCGATAACTCCGAATGGTTGGCTGCAGGGGTTTGATAACTAAGAAGAGTTGACTGTAGCGGGTTTCACAACTCAGAAGAGTTGGCAGCCGTATGTGCATAACAATATGTTTGGTCGTGGAGTAGACGATGTTTTTGCTGTTGTTTAATCCACGAACACTGGGCATGGCGTAGGAGAGAATATGTGATGAAAAGACAGGATAGCATAATCATTAGCATTTCTTGTAATTTACTTCTACTGTTACAGCCATCGCTATCGCATTGTCATGTCTATTAAGGCAATTTTGAATTTTCGCATGAGTGTACTTTAAAAGACCGAGATTACGTTACAACATTCAGATTTGTTCAATAAATATTTTGGTTCCGTATATATAGCTTTGCAAGTTGCGATACTAAAAATAAACCTTATGTAAATACAAGAGAAGAACTTACAGAAGACATGGGTACAGTATAAAGGCAATGTGTATAATACTGTGTAAATTAATTAAACTTACAGTATTTGTTACTTCCTGTTTCTACCATACGAGGAGGGAATTTTACACTCGTGCAGCCCAATTAGTATCATTTATGTGTAATTATATTTTGCTAACAATGTCTACTTTAATGTTTACGTGCATAATTCTTCACACCCGCAAGCAATGTATGTGATCGACATTATTCCTGTGTATATGCCTCTCCCACTGAGAAACTTTTTTTCTTTTGTACTTAGAAGATGTAGAAATTGGTATATTTTGATGGAAACAATTAGCCTGATCTTGTAATCTTAGCAGCACAGATATAAGCCAAACCTAGCAAACGTAATTGGAAGAAAAGCAAGAAGTATCATTCCACTGAACTTACTAAAGTTTCTCTAGAATTCATAAAGCATAAAGAAATATTTAGAAGCATATGTTTATATAATACTGATGTGCTGCAACTAGCGATTCGATTTTGATACTACAGCGTATGGATAACTTGGAAGGGTTGGCATCAGTGATTGAATAAAAGAGTATGCTAAGTGGTTGGGTAACTGGAATTTTCGTTGTTGTTTACCCCAAGAAAATGGTAATGATTCACAACAACAAAAAAATGATATAAATGATAAAAGCATAAACATAATCTCCTTTTCATAAATATTGTATAAAATGAATTCTGCTGTTCAGTTTCCACTCATCACATAGTCATGGCAGTGAGTCATTATGAATACACCTGCGCATACGCAAACGCATGAGCAGAGTTTGAAAATCAAATCTCCTTCTAATATTCAGTATTATTTAATGCTAAGCTTCATACAGAAACAAGGAAATAATCATAGTCGAATTATATATGGTTTGAAGGCAATCTTTATGTTTGTGTTTAATTACGTACATTATTTCTTTATTGCGGGTTTCACTATACGAGGAGGACATTTTTACAGTTGTGGGGTCCCGTTTATATCATGTCATCATATGTCTTTAAAAACGTTCATTTTAATGTTTACGTACATATTTTTTTCCACGTAAGCTTATCAACTGAGTGATATGCCTACTCAGAATCTTATGTTCATGTTCGTGGTGGCTCCAGACATTGGTTTATGTAGATGGAAATCAATAAGAAAATATTGTGATCTTGGTGTGAAAGATACGAGTCTACCCGAGCTAAAGCGATAAGTTTACTTTTAAATAGTGTACTTGTAAAAGCAAAAGATCGATTATCAAGAGGCCGTTTATGACCTGTTGTTATCTTTTCCCGCTTAGCAGCGAAACAACTTCACACCTCAGTCCTTCTCTGACCTCGCCTGAGACAAGAGACAGGAGATGTGAACTAAAGTAGAACTGGTGTGCGACAGAATACGAGAATTCATGCTAATAGATTCTAGTGCTAGTGCATTAAAAGACTGCGAAGTGATGTGAAGTTATTGGCACTCATTTCTTTACAGACTAAATACGTGACTGTAAAAACGCTGTGGGCATTTTTTCCTTTTTTCATATGCGTGTGTGTGTGTGTGTGTGTGTGTGTGTGTTTGTGTGTGTTCTGACCACTGGAACATTATTGAGATTCACTTTTAAGGAAGACATCATCAGAGGAGAGTAAAATACATAAGAAGGAATCAGTTTCACTTGATACAGCCTTGTTTTTCTATCAAAAATTTGTGAATGATTTGTGAACTCATGGTAAATATGTAGTATAACCACTACTCTTTTAATTTTTGTGGAAAAAGATTGGTCACTTTTCTTAACGACTCAAAGTTAAAAACACATAAAAACCTTTCATATTATGTTACGAACAAGCCATGGAGAAGGTGAAGAAGGTAGGCACTATATGAAGCTTTGTTGTGACTCACGCATAAACCTTGAGCCGTTCTCGTCCATAATTTCCTCTCTAATAGCTTCAAATGTATGTTACAAGAATAGAATATGAAAATTTTAATCTTTGCACTGCAGTTAAGAGAACTTTCTCGCATTTGGATCGTACCAAGTATATCTGGTCAAATTGGAACGACTTCAGCAGTGGAGAGAGAGCTCGGAAGTATTGATAATAGCGGATAGACTGTAAAGATTGAAAGCAGTTGAAGGACAACTCGAAAGGTAAGTAGCAGAAAGTTCCATAGCTTTGAAAGGATTACTGCAGTGGAGAGGGTATATCGGAAGTTTTCTCTAGCATTGGGTTGACAACGCGATAAGACAAAGTGAGCAGAATGACACTTCGGAGGGGTTTGCAGCAGCTATTAGAAAACTCTGTAGGGTTGGCAGAAGTGGGTTAATAACTCCAAAGGGTTGACTGCCGTGGGTTTGATAACTCAGAAGGGTTGGCTGCTGTAAGTTTGATAACTCCGAAGGGTTGAATGCCTTGGTTTTCATAACTCTGAAGAGTTGAAAGCAGTGTGTGCATAACAATACGTTCGGCCGTGGAGTAAGTGCTAATTTTGCTGTTGTTTAATCCACGAATATTGGACATGGTATAGGAGAGTAAGCGTGATGAAAATACAGGGTAGCACAATCGTCGACACATATTTTTATTGTATTCTACTGTTTCGCCTATCGCCATCGCATAGTCATGACGGTTAGGGACATATTATGTTTGCGCATGCGTTTAGTTTAAAAGCACCGAGATTACGTTACAGCATTCAGAATTATTCAATAAATATTTCCTTCCAAATTTATTGCATTGTAAGTTCCGATACTAAAAGATAACGTTATAAAACAACAATAAAATCGTTTACAGAAGACATGGATATAGTATAATTGCAATGTGTATATTTCTGTGTGTAATTTAATTAAACTTACAGTATTTGTAATTTCTTATTTCTACCATACGAGGAGGTAGTATTACACTCATGCGACACAATTTGTATCGTTTATGTGTAGTTACTTTTTTCTAACAATGTCCACTTTCATGTTTAAATACATAATTATTCATACTCGCAAGCAATTTACGTGAGCGACATTATTCATGTGTATATGTCTCTCCCACTAAGAAGTTTATTTTCGTCCTTAAAGGCTGCAGACATTGGTACTTTTTGAGGGAAACCATTAGCCAGACCTTGTAATCTTAGAGGCACGGATATAAGGAAACCCCAGCTAATGTAACTGGAAGAAAGACAAGTACTATCACTCCTCTGAACTTACTAAAGTTTCTCTTGTATTCGTAAAGCATTAAGAAATATTTAGACTCAAACGTTTATATTATATTAATTCGTTGCAAGTAGCGATTCGATTTTCATACTGCAGCGTATGAGTAACTCGGAAGGGTTGGCATCAGTGATTGAATAAAACAATAGCTAGGAGGTGGGGTGATTGGCATTTTTGTTGTTGTTTAACCCAAGAAAAAAGGCATAATTAACAAAAAGAACAAAATGTGATGTAGATGATAAGAATATAAACATAATTTTTTTTATATTATTTTAAAGTGAATTCACGGAATCATGGTGGTTAGTCATTATCAGAACACCTGCGCATGCGCAAGCGCTTCCGGAGAATTTGAAAATTGTGTCTCCTTCCAATATTCAGTATCATTTAATTGATATTGATTTTCCCGAAACTCCTGCTCAAGTCTCGATGTTAAACTTCATACAGAAACAAGAAAATAGCTCATAGTCGATGTACATATGGCATGTGTACGTTTCTGTGTAATTACGCACAGTATTTCTTAATAACTTTTTGTGCTGTACAAAAAGAACCATTTTACAGTGATGAGGTCCCAATTATATCCTGTCATCAATAGTCTTTTACAATGTTACTTTAATGTTTACGTACATATTATTTTTTCCACGTAAGGTTATCAACTGAGTGACATCGTTCAGGTGTATATATGCCTACTCAGAATCTTGTGCTTACGGTTGTGGAGGCTCTAGACATTAGTTTATGTAGATGAAAACCAATAAGCAAATTTTGTGATCTTGGTGTGACAGATACGAGTCAACCTGAGCTAAGGTAATAAGTTTACTTTTAAACTTTGACCTTGAAAAAGAAAAAGTTCGATTGTGAAGAGGCCGAATAAGACCTGTTGTTATCTTTTCCTGCTAACCAGCGGTACAACTTTACACCTCAGTCCTTCTCTGACCTCGCTTGAGACAAGAGGCAGGACACGTGAACTATAGTACAAATGGAGTGTGCTAGATTACGAGCATTCATGCTGATAAATTCCAGTGCTAGTGCATCACAAGACAATGAAGTGATGTGGTTATTGACACTGATTTCTGTACAGACTAAATACACGACTGTAAAAGCGCTTTGGACATTCTCTCTCTCTCTCTCTCTCTCTCTCTCTCTCTCTCTCTCTCTCTCTCTCTCTCTGTCCTATGATCACATTAAAATTGGGATTCACTTTTAAGGAAGACATCATCAGAAGTGAGTAACATACATAAGAAAGAATCAGATACGTTTCACATGATACAGCCTTGCATATCGATAAAACAATTGTGAATAATTTGTGAACTCATGGTAAATGTTGATTATAAATATTACTATTTTTTTCAATTTTGTGTAAAAATATTGATCATTCTTCCTAAGGACTCAAAGATATAAACACAGAAAAACGTTTCATATTATGATACAATCAAGCCATGGAGACGGTGGCGGTTTGTTGTGAAACACATATACATCTTAAACCGTTCTCGTCCATAATTTCTTCTCTAAAAGCTTTTTCTGTGTGTTAGAAGACAATATATTTTTAAAATTAGATAGTTCCACTATAGTTAAGAGAAGCTTTCTCGCAATAGGATCGCACCAAGCGTATATGGATGAATTGAAACAATGAAAGCAGTGGAGAAACAGCTCGGAAGATTTGACAACAGAGGATGAAGACTATAAAGATTGAAAACAGTGGCGGGACAGATAGAAAGGTAAGCAGCAGTGGGTTTGCATAGTTTTGAATGGTTTACTGCAGTGGAGTGGGTATTTCGGAAGTTTTCTCTAGCAGTGGCTTGACAAAGCGAAAAGTATGGTTGAGCAGAATGACACCTCGGAGAGGTTTAAAGCAGTTATTAGAAAACTCCATAAGGTTAGCAGAAATAAGTTAACGACTCCAAAGAGTTGGCTAAAGTGGGTTTGATAACTCAGAAGGGTTGGCTGCGATGGGTTTGATAACTCCGAATGGTTGGCTGCCATAAGTTTGATAACTCGGAAGGGTTGGCTGCCATGGGTTTGATAACTCGGAAGGGTTGGTTCCCGTGGGTTTGATAACTCAAAAAAATTGGCAGCAGTCTGTGCATAACAATACGTTAGGCCGTGGAGTAAACGCTATTTTTGCTGTTTTTTAATCTATAAATATTGGCCATGGCATAGGAGAGAAAACATTAAGCAAATTCAGGGTAGCACAATCATTGGCATTTTTTCTATTTAATTCTGCTGTTGCAGTCAAAGCCATCGTATAACCTTGACGGTTAGAGCCATTTTAAATTTGTACATGCGTTTAGTTCAAAAGCACCGAGATTACGTTACAACATTCAAAGCCGTTCAATAAATATTTTTGTTCCACATATATTACTCTGCAAGTTTCGATACTAAAAGTAAATCTTATGAAAGAACAAGAAAACAGTTTACAAAAGACATAGAAACAGTATAAAAGTAATATGTATATTTCAGTGTAATTGAATTCAATTTACAGTATTTGTATTTTCCTATTTCTACCATACGCGGAGGGAGTTTTACGCTCATGCGGCCAAATTTATATAATTTATGTTTGATTACATTTTGCTAACAATATCCACTTTCATGTTTACGTATATAATAATTCACACTCACAAGCAATTTATTTGAGCGACATTATTCATATGTATATTCCTCTCCCACTGAGAAGTTCTTTTTCCTCCTTAGAGGCTGTAGACATTGGTTTATTTTGATGGAAACAATTAGCCAGATCTTGTAATCTTAGTAGCACAGATACAAGCCAAACATTGCTAATGTAATTGGAAGTTTAACGATTAGTATCATTCTGCAGAACTTATTAAAGATTCTCTTGTATTCAAAATGCACTGAATAATATTTGGTATCATATCTTTAAATAACATTAATGCGTTGCAACTAGCAATTCGATTTTGCTACTGCAGCCTATGGATAACTCGAAAGGGTTGGCATCAGTGATTGAATAAAATTGTACGCTAGGGGGTGGAGTAATTGAAATTTTCGTTGTTGTTTAACCCAGGAAAATGGTCATGATTCACAATAAGAAGAAAATGTGATAAAGATGATAAAAGCATATACATCTTTTTTATTCATAAGTATTATTGTAAAATGAATCCTGCGGTTCAGTTTGCAGTCATCACATAGTAATGGCAGTGAGTCATTATGAATACACCTGCGCATACGCAAGTGCTTGCGCAGTGTTTGAAAAACATATCTCCTACCAATATTCAGTATCATTTAATTGATATTCTTTTTCCATAAACTCCTGTGCAAGTCTCGATGTTAAGATTCATACAGAAACAAGAAAATAACATAGTCGATTTATATATTGTTTAAAGGCAATATGTATGTTTGTGTGTAATCACGTACAGCATTTCTTAATAGCGGATTTTACTACACGAGGAGGACGTTATTACAGTTATGAGGTCCCATTTATATCATGTTATCGTATGTCTTTTACAACGTTCACTTTAATGTTTACGTGTATATATTTTTTCCCACGTAAGCTTATCAGTTGAGTGATATCGTTCAGGTGTATATATGCCCATTCAGAATCTTTTGCTTACGTTCGTGTAGGCTCCAGACATTGGTTTATGTAGACGGTAACCAATAAGAAAAAAATGTGATCTTGGTGTGACAGATAAGAGCCAACACGAGCAAAAGTGATAAGTTTACTTTTAAATAGTGACCCTGTGAAAGCAAAAGATCAATTGTGAAGAGCCCCGTTATGACCTGCTGTTATCTTTTCCCTCTTAGCAGCGGTACAACTACACACTTCAGTCACTCTCTGACCTCGCTTGAGACAAGAAGCAGTAGATGTGAACTAAAGTAGAACTGGTGTGCGATAGATTATGAGCATTCATGCTGATAAATTCTAGTGCTAGTGCATTACAAAACAGCGAAGTTGTGTGAATTTATTGACACTGATTTCTGTACAGACTAAATAGGTGACTGTAAAAACGCTGTAGGCACTATTATTTTTTTTTTCAATCTTTTGTGGGTGTGTGTGTGTGTGTGAGTTCTGATCACGGAAAAATTATTAGGGTTCTCTTTTAAGGCAGACATCATAAGAAGTAACATCAATGACAAAGAATCACATATGTTTCACATAATACAGCCCTTTTTTTTCTATTAAAAGTTTGTGAATAGTTTCTGAACTCATGGAAAATATTTAGTATATTTATTACTATTCTTTTCATTTTTGTGGAAAAAGATTGGTCATCTTCTTAACGTCTCAAAGTTAAATGCACATAAAAACTTTTCAAATTACAATACGAACAAGACATAGAGAAGGTGACGAAGGAAGGCACTATATGAAGCTTTCTTGTGATTCACGCATACACCTTGAGCCGTTCATGTCCATATTTTGTTTTCAAATAGCTTCTAATGTATGTTAGAAGAAATGTTAAAAATTAGATCATTGCACCGAAGTTAAGAAAAGCTTTCTCGCAGTGGGATCGTACGAAGTGTGTATGGTTAAACTGAAACGACGTCAGCAGTGGAGAGAGAGCTTGGAGGGATTGACAATAGCGAATAGAGACTGAAAAGATTGAAAACAGTTAAAGGACAGCTCGATAGGTAAGTAGCAGTAGGGTTGCAAAGTTTTGAAAGGTTTACTGCAATGGAGAGGGTATATCGGGAGTTTTCTAGATCTAGCAGCGGGTTGACAACAAGAAAAGACAGGTTGAGAGCACAATGACACCTGGGAGGGGTTTGCAGCATTTATTAGAAACTCTGTAGGGTTGGTAGAACTGGGTTTACAACTCCGAAGGGTTGGTTGCCGGGGATTAATTACACAGAAGCGTTGGCTGCCTTGGGTTTGATAACTCCGAAGGGTTGGCAGCAATGTGTGTGTGTGTGTGTGTGTGTGTGTGTGTGTGTGTGTGTGTGTGTGTGTGTGTGCATGATAATACGT
>JAYMFT010305155.1:0-10192 GCA_038088735.1 Panulirus argus | reverse complement strand
GGTAACACCAGCCCTCACTAGATAACACCAGTCCTCATCAGGCAACACCAGCCCTCATCAGGTAACACCAGCCCTCACTAGGTAACACCAGTCCTCACCAGGTAACACCAGCCCTCACTAGATAACACCAGTCCTCATCAGGCAACACCAGCCCTCATCAGGTAACACCAGCCCTCATCACGTGACACCAATCTCCACAAGAGACAATATCTATATCTCGGTCTTCATCACAGCCTCATAAAGATGAAGACTTACGCGACGCTTTAGTCGAAAATCCAAATTTATTAGACCTGATCACCGACTCACTGCACTCACTCACACTTGTCCGGGGTCGGTCCAGCCACCTATGCTGTCCGGTGTCCTGCACTATCTTGACCCCATCTAGACTATCCAAACCACAATCCTCAGTCTTCGCTGTCCACACTGTTCACTGTTCACACTGCTTACTCATCCCATTGTTCACTATCCGCGCTGTTCACTATCTGCACTGTTCACTATCCCCACTGTTCACTATCCCCACTGTTCATTATCCACGCTGTTCACTATCCACACTTTTCATTATTTCCGCTGTTCACCGTCCTCACTATTCACTATCTATTCAGTTCACTATCCTTAAAATTCACTGTCCTCAGATCACCATCGTCACTGTTCGCTCTTTACACTGTCCACTTTCCTCACTCAAGGGTCGTACCGTCGTTGCTCAAGGGTCGTACCGTCGTTGCCCAAGGGTCGTACCGTCGTTGCTCAAGGGTCGTACCGTCGTGCACAAAGGTCGTACCGTCGTTGCTCAAGGGTCGTACCGTCGTTTCTCAAGGGTCGTACCGTCGTTGCTCAAGGGTCGTGCAGTCGTCCTTAAAGAGTTCGGAGGATGGTACAGACCTTCAACACTTTGATCCATATACAGTGACGCCGTCACCTCTCCAAAGGTCACCACACCTTGATCAATCACACTCTGGTGTTTGTATCAATCCACACCAACACAAACCCTAAATCCACACTGACACAAGCCCTAAATCCACACTGACACGAGCCCTAAATCCACACCAACACAAGCCCTAAATCCACACCAACACAAGCCCTAAATCTGCACTGATACAAGCCGTAAATCCACACTGACACAATCCCTAAATCCACACCAACACAATTCCTAAATCCATATTGACACGAGCCCTAAATCCACACCCACCCAAATACTCTTGACTGTAACATTATTCACACACCACAACATTGCCATCCACTCTCCTCATGCCCTCACTCCACCCTCTCAGTCAACCCGCTCTACCACTTTCTTTCCCTCCGTCAACTCATTCCTCCCCCAATCCATCCTTTTCAGTCAAACCCACTTCACGTTCTCTCCCCTTCGTTTAACCCACTCCATTCTCTCTCTCCCCCCCACTCAGTTAACCTCCCCCCCCCACATCACCCCAGACTTCCAGTTAACCATCTCCACCACCACCACTCCCACTCACACCTTCCCTCCGTCCAGTCACTCCTAGCCATCCACTCCTCCACCCGTACACCACCACCCACCCACCAACACTCCCCCACTCTCCACCAACCGTTCTTCCCTCCCCTTCAGCAGTCTATCTCTCACTCTGTCCCATCGCCTTTCCCACTCTACTTCAGTCAGTGTTTGTCATCTTAGTCGGGTCAAAATATTATCCTTACATCGATACTGGTGTTGTGTGTCTATGTGTCTCTCTTTCTGTGTGTGTGTGTGTGTGTGTGTGTGCTTGTTTGTTTTAGGTGTTTTCATAACTCAGGAAAAAATCCCTCGATATACCTAAAGGAAAACACGGAACGGAATCCCTGGATATAACCTAAAGGAATTTCTGAATATAACCTAGAGGAATTTCTAAATATAACCTAAAGGAATTCATGAATATAATCTAAAGAAATTCCTGAATATAACCTAAAGGAATTCCTGAATATAACCTAAAGGAATTCATGAATATAACCCAAAGGAATTCCTGAATATAACCTAAAGGAATTCATGAATATAACCTAAAGGAATTCATGCCTATATACCTAAAGAAAACATATTCTCGTAAACTCGCTCGTTATTTCATCTTCGCAAAACCTACTTTTCCCGGATGTTTAATCTCATACGAGCAAGTATCTTCATTTCTCTAAAGACTGACTGACTGGCCGGCCGTTCCAGAAGTTTGTCTCACTTTTGAGGCAATCTCTGAAGTTATGTCTCCCGAACCTTGTTACTGGATTTCAGGCAGAGTCCCACTGAAGCTGTTCTAATGCAATTACCTCCATCACTGCCCCCACGCAACTCAGAACGTGATATTTTATAAAAGACTGTCACCATCTTTTCAGACTCGAACTCGAGTGTTGGTCTCGTCAAATCCTCCTGTGGATTCTGATACAGAGAGACGAGTGTGGTCGTCTTGATTGGATCAGAAACAGGAGGAGTTCAGCCCCTCCCCTTTCGGCACGATGGTACGACCCTGAACGACTCCGCCACGACCTCAGACTTCGCCCCTTTTATGGGTCGTTCGAAAAGGGCAAACTCCAAGCGTTTTCCCCAGAAGCTCGTGCCGTCGTGAGCCAGAGTCGTGCCCACCCATTATCCGTCGTCGTGCTCAAATAATCGTATCGCCCAGCTCAACGGAGGTTTAAAGTTGCAGCTTCCTTGACACTGCATGCTCAGGAAAATTAGGTTTAAAGTTGTATATCCCGGGCCACACGCGCGCGCGCCTGGCCCCGCGTGTGGCCGGAGAATGCAAGAGGTGAGGTTGAGGGGTGAGGATGAAGCTGTACTTCCCTCACACCTACGTGCTGTAACGTCTTCCTAGCGAGGGGGCGCTCACTAAGAACTGCTGAAGACTCGAACGTCTTTGAAGACCCCTCAGTGTCTTTCACTAATGTTCTCCGCTACACCCACCCACGTCCAAGTCACTGCCTGGGATGTATAAGACATATTTGGAGATGCCGAGTCTTGCCAAGTGGATGGACCCTGAGGAGGTTAGGATCAATGGACGTACATGCCTCGAATCCTCTTCAGTTACAGAGGAACGTCAGGTTTGCAAAGCTTGGCCTTCCTAGACTCCCGGACGGGTTTGCGGAACGGGAGGAGGGAGGGAAGTTGGTCAGGAGGACTTCGAGGGTCTGACGGTTCCAGATGACACGTTTGGTGGACCAGAGCTCTCTTCTTCGTCGTCATTGAATTGCGGGATCAATTATGTCATGAGATATGAGTCTGATGTTTAGGGACAGTCGATCTTATAAACGATGAAATGTCAGAGGAATATAAAAGCAAGTGAAAGTCTGGGATGTTTTGCGAAGTGAAAAGAGATCCTGATCGTCAAATATCCTCATGGAATCAGGACGTTGTCAGAGCCTCAAAACATCTCAGAGTTTTCGACAACTTCCGATTCTTTTGTTATGTAAGATCATCCACCCGTTGGCGCTGTGTTGAATGCATTGGAAGAATATAGTTTTATATGTCTCTATTACAACACGCCGGTACTGTGTCCACACCAATTCTCCGACATCATCTAATCCAGGCTGAACTGGTCCATTGTCTCACCTTCCTTCTCTCCCGTCTGAATTGGTCCAGTGTTTCTTTCTTGTCTGAACTGTTCTAGCGTTTCCATTCTAGACCGGTCCAGTGTTTCTTTCCAGTAGGAACTGTTACAGTGTTTCTTTCCAATCTGAACTGGTTCAGTGTTTCGTTCCAGTCTGAACTTTTCTGAATTATACCAATATCTATCTTTCCCTTCTGAAGATCTTAGTAGTATGCGCAATTCGTTCCATTTTCTAAACAGTTCATTTCACTGACACAGAGCTCCCCGCTCTCAGCTTTCTCAGTCATGTATTTTGTTTGAATTCGTTCATTGTTGTGTTAATATTCTCTCAGCGCTCTGTCGGAGCTCTACCTGTGATATGTCAATTGTCAATCAGTCCGTCACTTCTGTCAATCTTCTATCAACGCCTTCACTTTTCTACCAGAGTTTCATCAGTACATTATTGATACTGAGTACTTTATCAGTGATCTGTTATCATTTTAATCTGTATCCTATTACATCTTCATCAATAATCTATCTGCATTGTATCATTACTCTACCAGGACTTAATTAATGCTCTGTCGTCATTCTCTCAGTGCTCTAGCAATGCCCCATCATTCCTCAATCACCGACCCATCAGATTCCCATCAGGTTCCCATTCACTATGGAACTCTGAGACTTGTCGTGGAGTCATCACAAATTCCCACCTCACACAGCTCACCCACCCTCAGTGCCCTTCCCATACTCCGCATCACGCGTCAGATCGATGGAGAACAAAAAAAAAAAAAAAAAAGAAGCCCTCCAGCTCTTGCAAAATACAGTCAGTAGAATAAAAGTTCTGGTCGTCTCTCGCAGGAACAATTTTCTATTTTCGTTACGTTGTCCCAGGAAATTCCGCCTTTACTCCTGAGGGAACTTGGAAGGCGGGTCGGAAAGTTACACACAATGGCCAAGGGAGACGAGAGACACTTGCAGGGAAGGAGTTCGGGGTAAGTGTTCGACTGACAGACCCGAGAGTTGACGATACACTGAGGGAGGGAGGGAGGGAGGGAAAGGAAAAGGTGAGAGATAGATGCCCTCCCTTTCCGAAGGGCATTACTGGGGCACTTGCTGACCTCAGTCGATTGGTGTCGACTTTCGAGATCCCATTCGACAGGACTGGTTCTCTCGGACATTCTCGTCCAACGACTCCGCGCTCATTAATCCTCTCCCCTTCTCAGTGCTCTGAGCTCTCCACAAAATACCCTGAGCTCCATCTCTGCTGGAATTAATATCTCCTTAATTCCTACGCTCTTAGCCGTAATTCCAGGCACCTGCTGTAGGATTTTGCAACACCAGGAGATAAGTTAGAGGGACGCTCAGTATTCTCGTGAATGATTACTCGTCGATATACGTCTCGCTACGAGAGAAATGCACACGTAAGGCGAGGTACGCGAAGGAAACAAGGTGTCTGTAGAACACAGCAAAGATCTGTTCATCCTATTTTCTACTAGAGCATGAATCGCAAAATTCATTGTTTCCTCATGACTTGAAAACAAAAGCAGGGAAGGTACGATGAGAGACGAGCGGCAAATATCATGAGACCTCTGTAAGGGTACCACACCGCTCGACCGCCTGGCGGCTGAGAAGCCCCAGGATGTCTCCTCGACCAGATTTCAACTAGACCTTGGCCACACCCCAACCAGTCCTCGTCCACATCCCACCCAGACCTCGGCCACACACTAACACACTGTTGTGAAGTTCGATTTAAAAAGATCTTACAATATCAGTAGGTTGGTTATTTAATAAGTCCAGTAAATTTCAATTCGGAGTCGTAAAAGAAGGTAAACCACAATAGTAAAGTCCTGTGAAGATATAGCTGGGAGAGGCTATTCCCAGGAGGATGGCACCCGTGGTGTACTAGAGGATAGTCCTGGGGACTGATCCAGTGGATGGTCCTTGAGGATACTCCTGGAGTATGACCTAGAGAATTGTCCTGAAGAATGTTCCAGAGGAAAGTTCTGGAAAATGATCTGGTTAATAGTCTTTGGGGATAGTCCTGAAGAACTGCCCTGAGGATTCTCCTGGATAGTCCTGGATAATGATGCAGAGGACGGTCTGGAAAGATAGTCCCGAAGAATGACCCAGAGGAAAGTCCTGGAAGAGTGACCCAAAGTCTGGCACTGGAAGACAGCCCTGAAGACCGGCGGCAGAGGCTGACCCTTAAAGCGGCCCTAAGGAATATCTCTGTATGCAAACAGTCTGCACAACGCACGTTCCTCGGAGGTAACCACACACCGAACTGTTCGCTTATCTGAGCACAGCGAGCAGAGTCGGTCATACGTACGGCGATAGTCCGTAACAAAGCTTCAACGACGAAGCTCGGGCTACTGTGTCGACTCTTCCAGTAACGACGACATGAGAGGAAAGGAAGAGGTCACCTTCGACGGTATAAATCGTCCCACGATGTAGTTCCTGGATACTGGAGCCAGCCGGCTAGGCAGCTCGTATCAGGAGCCGCCGGTCAAGCAGTTGGTGCCAGAGGTCGTTCAGCCAGGCAGCTGGTGCCTAGTAGGGCCCTTGCGCGCCGGCCGGTCGGGCAGCTGGTGTTAAGAGCCGCCAGGTGGCCGAGTGCAGCCTCGTAACGACGGCCAAGATGGTACTTAACAACCCTAGTCTGACGTCATCGCTTGTGCCTGTTCGCTTTGGCTAAGAAAAAAAAAATCACTCATTCGTTACAAAGCAAAAATACATATCTGTATGTCGTAATCTATTTCTTCATTTCGGATTTGTATCTTGCTGTATCCGAGACATCGTGATGTTCCCGTTGCACTGTATTTTGGCAAGAGAAGTTTGCCAGTGGCTAGAATGTCTTTACACTATTCTGAATGTCTCGTAATCTTCACACGAGTACAGTGTCTCGTAATATTCATATGAGTATAGTGTCTCATGATACATGAGTACAGTGTCTTGTAATATTCACACCAGTAGAGTCTTGCTTGTAAGATAAGAAATTTCCTTACAGAAATTTTCTGTTACATTCTCTAGGTCAGAGTCTCTTCTTCTGATTAAAATCTTTAAGACATGAGTGAGATTTCTGGAAGACAATTTGGCGTCGTGGAGTACCTCCCTCTCCAGTTTTCGCAGACTTGGAATTGGGGGAAATTGTCAAAAAAAAGAAAAAGGAAGAAGGTATTTCACGCAGTGGTTGAGTATGTTGTTACTGTCACACACACACACACACACACACACACACGCACACACACACACACACACACACACACACACACACACACTCAAATTCTACAGTAGCAGTACGCGGGAACAAAGAGTGACTTGCCTTACCGAACTCTAGTCGCGCGTGTGATCGTTAGAGTCATTACGAGATTATTGTCAAAGGTCACAACGCCCGGGGCGGTCTTGAATGAAGTCTCGATGTCATTCAGCCTTGGACGGGATGGTTTGGTTGGCGTAATAGACCTCGTGATGTACGTTGCGCTAGGTCTTTAGAGTGTGTGTGAGTATACGAAGACTTTCCTCGTGAGTACGATTACTTTTTCGCTCATCGCGCCGAAAGGTAATAGGTTATGGTACTCAAGGGTTTTTTTTTGGGGGGGTCGTCATATTCGAGGTATCTACGTACCCGAGGACTTTTAAGTCATCGTGTTCGAGGAGCTGCGTAAGTCCTCGAACGAGGGTTTCAGTCATCGGTGTACTCAAAGGGTAGGTTGATTCGTCATATCCGAACGTAAGGGGTTAATTCGTAGTACTCATCAAAGGGCTAATGATTCATCGAACTTAAGGGGTTGTTCATTCAGCGTAATCAAGGGGATGATTTAAAGCACTTTTAAGGGCTTGATTCATCTTACTCAAGGGGTTAATTCCTCATACTCGAGGGGTTGAGATGTGAAAGACTCGGCAAGTTTGGAACGACGCAACACAACCTGGAAGAGGAGGAGATATCCATTAACTAAGGGTCGATCATTCCCGATACGTCAAGAGCGTTACACCAGATGTCACCAGATGTCACCCTGACCCGTAAGCAGCTGATGCTGCCGCCGTGAATGTCGTCTGTGAGGCGAAGGAACGTGAGGAAAAAAGTCTTTTTTTTTTTTCCGTACGTTTCTTGCGGTTAGAAAATATTCATGCGGCCATGAAAAGCTGAGAGGGCCTTGTTCTATGCCCTGAGCGAACATTAAAGGAATTTCCGTGCCGTGTTCTCCGTGTCTCGCGACGTGAGAGTGATGAAAACATTTTCCCTTCCGTGTTTTGTCGTTTTCTTTTTATTGTCGTCATTCGTTGCTTTTGTCCCACACTTCATTGTTGGACTGGCCAGGAGGAGGAGCCGCCCTCCCAGCGCATGACGCTGTCCTGAGGGCTTCTTCTTCTTCTAGGAGTAGAGCTGAGGAAGGAACGCGTCGTTCAACAAGCTCCTTGACAGGTAACAGAATCACATGTCCTTGCTCCTCCTCCTTGCCTCGCGTTTCAAGTAGCAGGTTCACACAGATCATGTTCCTGCCTCACCCCTTTATCACGTAGCAGAGTGACGGGGTCTCGTTCCTGCTCCGCTGCTGGTCAAGTAGCGGAGTTATAGATCGTGCTCCTGCCTTCTCGCCTTGTCAAGTAGCAGGGTCAAGGATCTTCCTTTCCCTCCTGCCTCGCCCTCTAAAACAAAGCTGACCTTCGCGATGTTTTTGTCCTTCTGTGTCTGGTCTTCTCTCATCGTTCGCGGGTTCCATTTTGTCGTTGGGTTTCTGTACCGGGGAAATATAAGTCACAATAGCTTCTCGGGTTTCAAGCGAGACTCTTCTTAAAATCACAGGGTTTCTCTCGTCTCAAAAACGTCATGTTTAATGTCCCCGTATAGTAGGAAGGTCAGGTTGATCAAAAACACTAAGGTAGGAAAATATGTTTAGGTTAAAAACTAGGATGTTCTGTAGCATTCTCTCCATTAGCATTTTTTTATGTGGCCGTGCAAATAGAGGTAATGAAAGTGAATTATAGATTTGACAGACGTAGGAAATCTGATGGTTTTTTGTATATGATGACCGTGTAGGTGTGAGGACTTAGCGACGGGCCAGCGAGCAACCAAGCAGGGGACGTGTGTTCGAAAGGTTCTCATGGAAATTAGCGGGTCAGGAGCGAGGGTTGCCGCCCCTCGGCCACCGCCACACGCGATGTCCCTCGGTTTATGAACGGGTAGGGTGGTTGGGGGGGATGAGGTGGCGGGGAGGGGGGAAGGGGGAGGTGTTGCGTCCCCATGACCTTCCCTTCCCCCTCACTCTCACCCTTGGGGTCACCTGGGAGGTTGAGGTGGTAGCAGCGGGTAGTAGTCCCATCCTACTACTACTACTACTACCACTACTACTACCACCGCTACTACTGCTACTCGTCGCTACCTCCCTAACCTCTCTGGACCACCAGTCCACCTCCTGCTGGCCACCTAACAGTATTCCTGGGTCTTCCTGGCTCCTGCCGGCCTGCCCAGCCAGACACCCACGCACCGCCAGTACCCCCGCCGCCCCCTCAGTCCACCATTCCTCTGGCCACAACGGCACAGTGCCACCCACGCACCGCCCCCTGACCCACCCCTCCCCTCCTCCCTGGCACATACCAGCGCTGGGCCAGGAGGAGGTGGTGGTGGAGGAGGAGGAGGAGGAGCAGCAGCAGCAGCAGCGGTATCGACCAAGGGCAGGCAGTAAGCTGGGGGCGTCCCAGGTGGTGATGCTCCACACGGCCCGCCACCCGCCCACCCACACCACCTCCTACCACCCCTCTCCCACACGCCACCCACGCTAATAGCTCCTCGGGCCCGATACCTTCTGCCGGGCTCTTCTGGGTTCACCTAGCTTGCCTTGGGCCCCCCTGGGTTCCCACCTCCACTTGTGTTTGCCGATACTTGCTGGGTGCCACGGGGTCTTGCTGGGTCTTGCTCACTGCTGATGGACTTCGATGGTTCCACCACCAGTACCCGGGTTCTCTGTTGACACCCGCACGTTTGGCTGGGTCTTAGTGGCTTCCAGTGGTTTTGTTGACGTCATCCAGGATATATTTCATTCTGGTTGGGTCCTATTGGCTTCTGCTGGTTTCCCGTGAGTAGCGAGTGGGTTTCGCTGGGTACCAATGCCTCTCCCTCGGGCGCCTGACCCACTATTGGATCATCATTATTTGTTTAGGTTCCCCTTGCTACTGCTGCGTCCGACTGCCGGCTATTGTTATCCTGAGCCCTCCTGGGTCATTCTACCTAATGTCTAGACCTCCTGACCCAGACTGGGTCATTCTACCTACTGTTTAGACCTTCTGAGTCCTGCTGAATCATACTATCTGCTGTTTGGACCTACTGAGACCTCCTGCTTTAACCTGCTGGCATCTGCTTGGTCTCAGTAGATCCTGATGAACCACCCCCCCCCCCCCCCCCTTGGCTCCTGTAAGCAGGACCTGCTGATGGTATTGGGCATTATAGTCCTATCGATCCCCTTGGTCCATGGTGGGTGAAATGCCTCATGTGAGCAATGCACACAAAGCTCACAGTCATGAATCATATTTCGCCGTGAAAATTCTAGGAACGTTTGGCAGTAAAGAATCACAACGATATGTAAATTGTATAAATTGACAGGAAAAAAAAAAAAAAGAGAATACGTTTCTATTTTCTTCTCTCGTTTTCAGAGTTTCGTGTTGATGATTTGCAGATATAT
>JAYMFT010305144.1:0-10192 GCA_038088735.1 Panulirus argus | reverse complement strand
AAAAAAAAATATATATATATATATATATATATATATATATATATATATATATATATATATATAGACAGCAAGGCATGTGTGTGAGTAGGGATGAGAGAACAGTAAGTTAATCCAGGTGAAAGTGCATGTGTTAAAGGGGTCTGCAAAATCAAAATCTCTTTATTGACATATGCTTCTCCATAGAAGTTTTCAATCACTCTTTTAATCTGAGACAGACATGGATCTAGCTCACTACAGTCAGTTACCTTGAATGGATGAATGGACAGTCTCCCAATGAGGAAAACATCACTCATTTTGGTATCACATACAACATAACACGACATCACCACCCACACTAACATCAACACAAAAGGAATACACAAACTAAATGCCCTTAGAACACTAACTGTCACAAGATTTAGACAAGAAAATGAACCCCTCAACATCTTATACAAACAATTCATCCACTCCACATTAGGCTAAGCCTCACCTGTCTGGTCTTCCACACTCTCAAAAGCAAATCCAAAAAAGCTGCATACCACACAAAATAGTGCACTCAGAACAATCACTAGGTGACTAGCAACTAAAAACACTAAACATCTTGACTATGAAACAAGATCCCCCTAATACAGTTCCACCTCATCATGCTCGTCACTTATTTTCATGATAGCACCTACAACCCAATTAACTCTATCACTAACCACTAATCCCTAAGAAGAAATAAAATGTTTACTCCTGCCTCACATTTCAGTAACCTCTTATCATGGATCCCCCCATCCCCAACAAACAGAACAATGAAAAAAACAACACAGGAGTATGTTGTTACTTAGCCAGCAGGTAATATGGCTAAGGGATTCAGAGGGAAAAATTGCATGGAATGATGTAAAGATATGTGAGGAACTGAATATGTTCAAAAGTGTTCTAACAGTGGAAGACATTATAGCTCCAAAAACAGTAAGATGGAATGGGAAGGAGGTTTGGGAAATAATTGGGATATCTAAAAAAGATTATCCCTGGGGATAGGGGAGAAAGAATACTTTCCAAGTATTCCTGGGGTGTTGTAAAAGGCGACTTAAAGGGGAGGGAGCAGGGGGCTGGAAATCCTCCCCTCCTGTCTTTGCTTTTCCAAAAGAAGGAAAGAGAAGGGGTCAAAGTGAGGATTTTCCCTCTCAGGCTCAGTCCTCTGTTCTTGACGCTACCTCGCTAACACGGGAAATGGCGAATATGTATGAAAAAAAAGAAAAAGTATATAAAAAAGATACCGGAATTACCAGAATACTACAGGGACTTAACCCACACAAGGCTCATAGTTGTTCTAATGAAATTTCACCATACATGCTAAAGATGTGTACAGATAGGCTAGACAAACCACATGAATTATTGTTCAAGATGTCACTGGAGAGAGGCAAAGTGCTAAGGGAAAGGAAAAGGAATGTCATACCTATACATAAGAAAGGAGACCAGAAACAGATGTTGAACCAAAGACCGGTCTCACTAACAAGTGTGGTGTGTAAAGTTCTGGAAAAGATTATTAGAAAGCAAGAGGTTGACTTTCTGTGACGGGCAAAATACCGAAGTGAGTGACAGCATGTTTTAGGGAAAGGAGGTTAGGGTTCTACGAGTGAGTGAGGTAAGTCCTGGAGTAAAGAAAACGCTGGGTGGATTGTTTGTATCTAGACTGTCAGGAAGCATTTGACCATGTACCGCATGGGGAGGCTGATTAAGAAACTGGATCACAAGACAGGAATAGGGGGACTGATGATTATTTCAGTCTGAGAACACAAGGTACAGATGTTGAAGGAACGTTTTCCAAATGGGTTGAATTGACCAGAGAAGTGCCACAGGATTCGGTTATGGGACCATTTCTCTTGATCTGTTTAGAAAGACGTGCATGAAGGTATGGACTCCTACCAGAATATGTTTGCAGATTATGTAAAGGTCATGAATGAAGTGAAAAGCGAGGAGGATTGCATCAGCTTATTCAAAGACCTAACCAGACTTCGGCAAAGCTGGTGTGAAACATGGATGACGAAATTCGTGAAACATGGATGATGAAATTCCATCCGAGCAATTGCACTGCTAGGAGTTCCCTCGTGGAATCTTCGGGGATCACAGCCTAGGCTGGGCGCAGGCTGCTAGAACAAAGTGATTACCGGCCTCAACATCATTAATATCTAGCAGGAAATGAGCATCAGGATTCAGTGTGTGTAAAGGACCCTAACCAGTCACCAGAGTCCCATATTAGGAGAATTAGTTAGGGAGAGAAACTGTCTATTGACAAATATTAAAAGAGCCTTTAAGTACAGGGAAATATTTAGAGAAATAATGATATACTACTTAAGGTTAAAATTAGAGTACGTTTCTCAGGTTTGACCACCGCACCTAAAAGGGCACATTGACTTAATAGAAAAGGTACACAGGACAGCAACAAAAATGATACAAGAATTTAGGGAGTTAAGTTACAGGGAAAGGCTGGAGGCTTTTACATTTACCCATCTTGGAAGAGAAGAGTGAAGGGTGAAATGATCACAACTTTACGATTCTGAAAGATCGACAAAGTGGAGCAGTTCGACAGATGTAGGGACGGGGAATGCCGATGCCACATGTTTTTGAAAGAAAATGTTGGGGAAATTATACAGTGCAGTGGCTGGAGCAGAGAGGAGGGAGCGAAGGGAGGGGGAGTACGAGGGTAAGGGTAGTAAATGCCATAATGCGGAGATGCCATCTCCTGCACCACCACTGGGTACTACACGTTCACTTCTGGTTAAAAGATTCTTCACTCTATTCTGTTATTAGGTTTTTTAATTATTGGTTACTTATTAGAAGTAACTGCCTGTTATAGTGGTCCAACTTTTATTGCCACAAAAGTTTCTTTTCCAAGATTTCATGATTTACATACCCAAATTAAGCCGACTTAGTTCACTCGTAGAGAAGTCATGACAATCCTTTTCATAAACATTTTATCATTTTATTAATAAGAAATAATAAAACCTGTGTGGATGTAGAGAAACAAACTATTAAACTGTTGGAGACGTTTTCAGACCAAATATATCATTTATGGCCAACACACGAGGATTTAGGACCCCTTTATATCCAGGTTGAAACATCAAATTTGACGATAAATCTCGCGTCTAAACTAACACTGATCAACAGAGACGGTAAGTCCCCAGAGTTGGACATGGTCACGTCTGCCTAACCAACACCCAGCTTCCCAGAACATATTACAATATCTGCACTTGGAGGATCATCAACTACCAGACAGGGCAAACACACACACGAACATGTCCCTTCACTCAAACCTCTAGCAAGCGTCTTGAGTTTCCTGTGTGACCTTGAGGACACCCCCGCCCGCAGCGCTCCCACACCAGCGTTACAGTGACAATACTACTGCCCTCATGTTCACTCCCCTCACGGTGCCCCTCCTGCCCTGACGTCCACCTCACACGCCCTCATGGTGCCCCTCCTGCCCTGATGTCCACCTCACACGCCCTCATGGTGCCCCACCTGCCTTGACGTCAACCTCACACGCCCTCATGGTACCCCTCTTGCTCTGACGACCACCTCACACTCCCTCATGGTGCTCCTCCGACCGTGACGTCAATCTCACGACCTCATGGAGCCCCTCCTGCCCTAACATCCATCTCACTCGCCCTTATAGTGACCCTCCTACCCTGATGTCCACCTCACACGCCTTCAAGGTGCCTCTCCTGTCCTGACGGCCACCTCACACGCCCTCATGGTGCCCATCCTACCCTGACGTACACCTCATACACCCTCATGGTGCCCCTCCTGCAGTGACGTCCACCTCACTCGCCCTCATGGAGCCAATCCTGCCCTGACGTTCACCTCACACGCCCTCATGGTGCTCCTCCGGCCGTGACGTCAACCTCACGACGTCATGGTGCCCATCCTACCCTGACTTACACCTTATACACCCTCATGGTGCCCCTCCTGCCCTGACGTCCACCTCACGCGCCCTCATGGTCAACTTCCTGCCATGACGTCCACCTCACACGCCCTCATGGTGCTCCTCCGGCTGTGGCGTCAACCTCACGACCTCACGGTGCCCATCCTACCCTGACGCACACTTCATACACCCTCATGGTGCCCCTTCTGCCCTGATGTCCACCTCACACGCCCTCATGGTGTCCCTTCTGCACTGAAATCCACCTCAGACGCCCTTATGGTGTCACTTCTGCCCTGACGTCCACCTCACACGCTCTCATGGTGCTCTTCCGGCCGTGACGTCAACCTCACGACGTCATGGTGCCCATCCTACCCTGACTTACACCTCATACATCCTCATGGTGCCCCTCCTGCCCTGACGTCCACCTCACACGTCCTCATGGTGTCCCTCCAGCCCTGATGTCCACCTCAAACGACCTCATGGTGCCCCTCCTGCCCTAACGTCCTCCTAATACGCCCTCATGGTGCCCCTCCTGCCCTGACAACCACCTAACACGCCCTCACGGTGCCCCTCCAGCCGTAACATCCACCTCAAACGCCCTCACGGTGCCCTTCCTGCCCTGACGTCAACCTCACACGCCCTCAAGGTGCCCCTCCTGTACTGACGTCCACCTAACACGCCCTTATGGCGACTCTCCAACCCTGACGTCCACCTAACACGCCATCATGGTGCCCATTCTGCTCTGACGTTCACCTCACACGCCATCATGGTGCCCCTCCTGCCCAGAAGTCAACCTCACAGGCCCTCATGGTGTCCCTCCTGCCCTGCCGTCCACCTCACACGCCCTCAAGGTGTCCCTCCTGCACTGAGGTCCACCTTACACGTCCCCATGGTGCACTTCCGGTCGTGACGTCAACCTCACACGCCCTCATGGTGCCCATTCTACCCTTACGTACACCTCATACATCCTCATGGTACCCCTCCTGCCCTGAAGCTCACCTTATACGCCCTCAAGGTGTCCCTCCTGCCCTGACGTCCACCTAACACGCCATCATGGTGCCCCTCCAGCCCTGACGTCAACCTCACGCACTCTCATGGTGCCCCTCCAGCAGTGACGTCCACCTCACACGCCCTCATGGTGCCCCTCCTGCCCTGGCGTCAACCTCACACGCCCTCATGGTGCCTCTCCAGCCCTGACGTCCACCTAACACGTCATCATGGTGCCCCTCCTGCCCTGACGTCAACCTCACACGCCCTCATGGTGTCCCTCCTGCACTGATGTCCACCTCATACGCCCTCATAGTGTCCCTCCTGCCCTGACTTCCACCTCATACGCCCTCATGGTGCCCCTCCTGCCCTGACGTCCACCTCACACGCCCTCATGGTGTCTCTCCTGCACTGAGGTTCACCTCACACGCCCCCATGAAGCTCTTCCGGCCGTGACGTCAATCTCACGACCTCATGGTGCCCATCCTACCCTGACGTACACCTCATACACCCTCATGGTGACCCTCCTGCCCTGACGTCCACCTCACACGTAATCATGGTGACCCTCCTGCCCTGAAGTCCACTTCACACAATCTCATGGTATCTCTCCTGCCCTGACGTCCACCTCACACGCCCTCATGTTGCCCTTCCTGCCATGACGTCCACCTCACACGCCCTCATGGTGCTTCTCCGGTCGTGACGTCAACCTCGACTTCATGGTGCCCCTCTTGCCCTGAAGTCCACCACACACGACCTCATGGTGCCCCTACTGCCCTGACGTTCTCCTAATACGCCCTCATGGTGCCCCTTCAGCCCTGACAACCACCTTACGCGCTCTCATGGTGCCCCTCCAGCCGTGATATCCACCTCACACGCCCTCACGGTGCCCTTCCTGCCTTGACTCAACCTCAGACGCCCTCATGGTGCCACTCCTGCCCTGACGTCCACCTAACACTCCCTCATGGTGCCAATCCTGCCCTGTCGTCAACCTAAAACGCCCTCATGGTGCCCCTCCTACCCTAACGTCCACCTAACACGCCCTCACGATGCCCCTCCTGCCCTGATGTTCACCTCACACGCCCTCATGGTTCCCCTCCTGCCCTGAGGTCAACCTCACACGCCCTCATGGTGCCCCTCCTGCCCTGATGTTCACCTCACACGCCCTTATGGTGCACCTCCTGTCCTGAAGTTCACCTCACACGCCCTCATGGTACCCCTCCTGCCCTGACGTCCACTTCACAGCCCTCATGGTACCCCTCCTGCCCTGATGTTCACTTCACACGCCCTTACGGTGCCCCTCCTGCCCTGACGTCAACCTCACATGCCCTCATGGTGCCCCTCCTGCCCTGACGTCCACCTAACACGCCCTCATAGTGCCCCACTTGCCCTGATGTCAACCTCACACGCCCTCATGGTGCCCCTCCAGCCGTGACGTCCACCTCACACGCCCTCATGGTGCCCCTCCTATCCTGACGTCCACCTCACACGCCCTCATGGTGCCCCTCCTGCCCTGATGTTCACCTCACACGCCATCATGGTGCCCCTCCCGCCCTGACATTCACCTAACACGCCCTCATGGTGCCCCTGCTGCCCTGACGTCCACCCCACGCGACCTCATGGCGCCCCTCCGGCCCTGATGTCCACCTCACACGCCCTCATGTTTCCAATCTTGCTCTGACGTCCTCCTCACACGCCCTCATGGTGCCCCTCCTGCCATTACGTTCACCTAACACGCCCTCATGATGCCCCTCCTGCCCTGACGTCCACCCCACACGACCTCATGGTGCCCTTCCTGCCCTGATGTCCACCCCACACGCCCTCATGGTGCCAATCTTTCCCTGACGTCCACCTCACACGCCCTCATGGTGTCCCTCCTGCACTGACGTCTTCCTCATACGCCCTCATGGTGTCCCTGTTGCACTGACGTTCACCTCACACGCCCTTATGGTGTCCCTCCTGCCCTGACGTCCAACTCACACGCCCTCATGGTGTCCCTCCTGCCCTGACGTCCACCTCACACGACCTCATGGTGCCCTTCCTACCCTGACGTCCACCTCACACGCCTTCATGGTGCCAATCTTGCCCTGACGTCCACCTTACACGCCCTCAGGGTGCCCCTCCTGAACTGACAACCACCTAACACGCCCTCATGGTGCCCTTCCTGCACTGACATTCACCTCATACGCCATCATGGTGCCAATCCTGGCCTGACGTCAACCTCACACGCCCTCATGGTGCCCCTCTAGCCATGACTACCATCTAACACACCCTCATAGTGCCCCTCCAGCCGTGACGTTCACCTCACACGCCCTTATGGTGCCAATCCTACCCTGACGCCCACCTCACAAGCTCTCATGGTGCCAATCATGCCGTGACGTCCACCTCACACGCCCTCATGGTGCCAATCCTCCCCTGACGTCCACCTCACACGCCCTCATGGTGCCAATCCTGCCCTGACGTCCACCTCATACGCCCTCATGGTGTCCTTCCTGCCCTGACGTTCACCTAACACGCCCTCATGGTGTCCCTCCTGCGCTGACGTCCACCTAACACGCCCTCATGGTGCCAATCCTGCCCTCACGTCCACCTCACACGCCCTCATGGTGCCCTTCCTGCCCTCACGTCCACCTCACACGCGCTCATGGTGCCCCTCCTACACTGACGTTCACCTTACATGCCCTCATGTTGTCCCTCCTGCCCTGATGTCCACCTACACGCCCTCATGGTGCCCCTCCTACCCTGACGTCCACCTCACACGCCCTCATGTTGTCCCTCCTGCCCTGACGTCCACCTCACACGCCCTCATGGTGCCCTTCCTGCCCTGACGTCCACCTCACACGCCCTCATGTTGTCCCTCCTGCCCTGACGACCACCTAACACGCCCTCATAGTGCCAATCTTGCCCTGACGTCCACTTCACACGCCCTCATGGTGCCCTTACTACCGTAACTCCTGCGGCCTAGTATCCTACCCAACCACCACTGCTGCAATAGACCATTATAACCCTCTTAAGCAGGACGGTACGGCACATGGTGAACTTCTGGCCCTTGACCTGACTTCACAAGCCATAGGCGTCGCGCTGTCAAGCTCAAGGGTCAGGGGGATCTGACTGCACATGAACCTTCTGTAGACCATCTGAGACCCCCCCCCCCCACCTTAGAGTCGGGTTGCTTAACTCTGCTGAATACAAGGGACTGGGGAAGGGAGATCCCGGCTGAGGTAATGGTTCACCCCATAAATTGTGACTGTGGCTCAGTTCCTGGCCCATGACAACAGGTGACTCCCTGACCCATGAGATTAGTTCACTCCCTGACTCATGTCAACGAAACATTACTAGGACATTATGAATTAGAGTTTCCAAGGAGAGTGTAGGAGGCATTATGATCTAGTCCAGTCCTACTTGGTAGTTCCAGCATCATCCTTCCATTAAGCGATTCCTGCTCTTCTCATAAAGCCAAGTACCATCGAGAACGACCATCGTACACTCAAGAATCATCGGGCACGATCATCACACACTCAAGTATCATCGGGCACGACCACCACACATTCAAGTATCATTGGACACGACCATCACACATTCAAGTATCATCGGGCACGACCACCATACATTCAAGTATCATCGGGCACGACCACCACACACTCAAGTATCATCGGGCACGACCATCACACAGTCAAGTGTCATCGGGCACGACCACCACACACTCAAGTATCATTGGGCACGACCACCACACACTCAAGTATCAACGGGCACGAACACCACACACTCAAGTATCATCGGGCACAACCACCACACACTCAAGTATCATCGGGCACGATGACCACACACTCAAGTACCATCGGGCACGACGACCACACACTCAAGTACCATCGGGCACGATCACCACAAACTCAAGTACCATCGAGCACGACCACAAACACAAGTATCAACGGGCACGACAACCACACACTCAAGTATCATCGGGCACGATCACCACGCACTCAAGTACAATCGAGCACGACCACCACACACTCAAGTATAAACGGGTACGACCACCACATACTCAAGTATCATCGGGCACGACCACCACACACTCAAGTATCAACGGGCACGACCACCACACACTCAAGTATCATCGGGCACGACCACCACACACTCAAGTATCAACGGGCACGACCACAAAACACTCAAGTATCATTGGGCACGACCACAACACACTCAAGTATCATCGGGCACGACCACCACACACTCAAGTACCATCGAGCACGACCACCACACATTCAAGTATCAACGGGCACGACCACCACACACTCAAGTTTCAACGGGTACGACCACCACACACTCAAGTGTCATCGGGCACGACCACAAAACACTTAAGTATCATTGGGCACGACGACCACGCACTCAAGTATCATCGGGCACGACCACCACACACTCAAGTACCATCGAGCACGACCACCACACATTCAAGAATCAACGGGCACGACCACCACACACTCAAGTTTCAACGGGCACGACCACCACACACTCAAGTATCATCGGGCACGACCACCACACACTTAAGTATGAACGGGCACGACCACCACACACTCAAGTATCATCGGGCATGACCACAAAACACTCTAGTATCATTGGGCACGACGACCACACACTCAAGTATCATCGGGCACGATCACCAAACACTCATGTACCATCGAGTACGACCACAACACATTCAAGTATCAACGGGCACGACCACCACACACTCAAGTTTCAACGGGCACGACCACCACACACTCAAGTATCATCTGGCACGACCACAAAACACTCAAGTATCATTGGGCATGACCACCACATACTCATGTACTGTTCGACCAAAAATGAATGGCAAGTACAGCGTCACACTTCAGGTCCAAGTGACATAAACTGGGCAATACACCGTTCATGTAATCTTGAGGATCCTCCTTCTGGTGTCCACATTCAAGCAACTGAGCCATACGGCAACAACCATAAGATACATCAACACGGTACACGAGAACAACCAACATACATCAACACGGGACGCGGCATGAACCATGAGGATCCATCAACAATGTACACGGCAACAACCAAGATACATCACCACGGTACATGGCAACAACCATAAAGATACATAAACACGAAACACGGCAACAACCATAAGATACATCAACACGGTGAAGAGCAACAACCACAAAGATACATCAACACGGTACACGAGAACAACCAACATACATCAACACGGGACACGGCAAAAACCATGAGGATACATCAACAATGTACACGGCAACAACCAAGATACATCACCACGGTACATGGCAACAACCATAAAGATACATAAACACG
>JAYMFT010305133.1:0-10192 GCA_038088735.1 Panulirus argus | reverse complement strand
AATTCTCTCTATATTTCAATTAGGGCCCAGCCTTGATGTGGACTTTTGTCCGTGACTGGAGCCTTCAACATAAAAAAGAAAAAAAAAAGAAAAAAGATATCACAGAAAAAAATATACAGAATACAGAAAATTAGTAAGCATTTCTTACCCGGAACTCCTTGTACTCATCCTCATCAGCATCAAGGTCAACATTGTAACCTTTGCCACCACCACCCAGGTTAATTACTTCTTTGGGTAAGATGTGACAGAGGTCTAAAATATCAGGCTTCACTTCACACATCTTGTTTACTTTTATTTTGGACTGCATCTCATACCACTTGCTAAAGGGCTTTAACTCACTTAAGACTTCCCTTGCTTCATCAAAAGGACGAATACCACATCTGGAAATTTGAAAGAATAAGTAATTTCAGATATGTGCATACTGTACTCAAATTGTGTGGCTTTTGAAAAGCATCTCGTGCAATTCTTGTTACGATATACCACGATATATTAAGATGAGTGTGTGATTATCAACTCTGCACTGTATTATGAATCGAGAGTTTTACAACAGTGTTGCCCCATACCTTAACACTGCATATATATCACGTCTTACCATTACATGCATACACATCTACTCACACCCCAACCACAACACTTACCCAATTATTGACCAACCCAAAAGTGGATTTCAATCCATGTGGGTCCAACCTTGGGCTGACCCATGCTGATTCTTTAGATTCAACAAGCTAGCTGTATTTATGAATTAAATATGAACGGAAAAACAAATGAAAAAATACCAGCAGGATATGGGGAATACCAAGTTCCGTAAAACATTCAAAGGAAATAACAGTGGCTAAGATTATCTGAGTTTTAAGCAATAATAATCAAAATGGTAAACAATAATGATAAATATAGAAAAAATATACAGCTGCAAAACAGCGATAACATAATAAAGATATTAAAGGGTGTGAGATTCATATAAGGTTAAAGAAATGCGAATAATCAAAATACAATTCACTCATTACCCACCTGTATAATATCTCCGCTCGTAAGTAGTTCCCAATTCCGTTAAAATATTTCTGATTTAACATAGCTTCGCAGATGGGTTTATTGAAATCTGCTAACTTGAGACCAGCCAGGATATTTTCTCTGAAGCTTGGGTACTCCCACATTGGATCAGGTCCACGGTCACGTCCCCAAGTACCCCCTAATTCCCATCGGCCAAAGCGACGGTAATCTACAAAACTCAGCACCATTGGAATGTCTTCATTGATGGTGTAGAACCTGCAAAATTATGTAAACTTAAACTTTAGAATCTTTAAGCCATGGTATATAAGATACAATAAGGATGGCTTAGGTATCTATCTTTGGTTAAGGAAATGAAAGGTTGCATATAAATCTTACAAAATCTTTATTTTCAATGTCTAACTTTACCTGGCCTATCTAGGGGTGTTCTTCCCTTGCTGCAGAGTGAGAATCTTTGCTATGCAGAGGAGGAATTCAAGATATCACATACCAACCAACGAACAAACTCTTTTGATTAATAATTTTGCAATGATTTCCCTTTCATATTAGTTAACCCCACATTTCCTCTGCTCTTCACTGCTCTCCCCATTATTGAGTAAAAGTCAAAACTGAATTCTAAAGGTAAATAGAAGGTATAAACCTCTATGGCCAAACTTCATTGTATATTATAATAACAATGTTGGGTTGTTTCTTTGGGAGTATTAAGTGAGTGAACCCACTCCTTAGATCCGCAGACTTTCTCACCTCAAAATTTATGTCACATTTAGAGCCCTACCTTCTACCTTAAATATCTCTGTTAACACAAGTTACACATATGATACTCTCTAAGTTATTATCTTTAATACCTAGACTTTATATAACTGCAAAAAATATTTAAAATATAAACCTATTTAAGTTTTCTTCACTTACAGTTCGGTACCTTGACTCCACTCACCTTAAATGAGCGTGTTTTGGAATCTCTTGAACTGGCGTAAATTTGAAGGACCCAGACATACCAAAGCGAAAGATGATATCTAGTGTCTTTTCTCCTTTCTTTTCAACTTCACCCCCACAGAGGGTCACCATGAGTTCCTTCCCCCTCGACTGGGCACGCACGCGATACACTTCTTCCTCCCATTCCACGTCAGGATTTTTCGTCGACACTTCTGACTTGACCACTCGCCCTCCATACAGTCTCTTTAGGCTCACAGTGTTGATAAGTCGAGATGCTAAGAATATTTCAGGTCCCTCAGGCATAATAATAAGTCACTCAGGCCAACACACCCGAGGAAATACTATAACTTTACCGCTGAATGAAAGGTGGGTTGGAGTCTGACTGAGAATTTGCCTAGAGATATGGCATTTTACGTAACTAGAATTACAGCTGCGATGACGCTCCTGCATCAACTACAGTGATTCTATTTTATCTTATTGCCTTCCTTAAACTCATCTATAAACTTTGGATTAAATGAAAGCATTTCTAACGGGAGAAAATGATTTTTTAATTCTTGTCAGGAAACCCGAGTCTTAAAGCAAATTTCAGGTCGAGTTGCACTCATGTTTTTGTTGATGTCCTGGTTCATGTTTACATGCTTATATAACATCCTTGTTATGAAATAGGGAAGAATTAGAAGCACAACTACCCTATTACTACTCTATAGAAAAAGTGATCTTAATCTTAAAGATGTTGATAACTCTAAATACATCAAATCTGTGATTCCGTTCGATTATATATAGGGTTTATTTGCACGAAGAAATATCGCAACTGTAACCCCGCGCGTCGGCTTTTATTTTGTTCACATTTAATGCATCGTTAATTGTACAAGTAATAGATGATTTTTCAAAGGGGCTTTTTAATGCAGCATTTCTCAAGTTTATAATTTGACTGAGGCAGAGTGAGAAGTAATAGGAACGCTGGCGGTGAAAGGATCGGGGTCTCAAACTCACGCACTGATGATAGATGCCAACAACATTATGCTGAAATCTTTTGTAATGATTCTGTAGAAAATTATTAAAATTTAGAGTATGCAAATGATTGTGAGAGAGTGAATGAATTATTCTGTGTAATAAAAACATCTGTCGAGGTGTGTAGCAATATCTTAGAAATAAAACCTTTATTACTAATAGGCAATAGTACAAACTAACGCGTATTCCTGACGCACTTCAAACTTTATAGGGTTAATTCGTTATTATTTTGGTACTTGATCTTAGATGTGAACATCCAAATGTTAGAGAACGTAAATGGGATTGTATTTAATTCTAAACGAGGATATCCATCACCTTTAGGCTGAAATTGAACTGAAAGCTTATTTTGTGGCGTTACCCCAGATCCAAGCTAAGCTAGAGGCCTAAATCTGAGATGGGATCTAGCAAGGTATGTTACTGTGACCATTCAGTTGTGCCCAGGTCTGAGGGGAGGATGTTGGATGTTGAGGAGTCCGAGGGTTTGACAACGGATACAAATAACTAGAGGAATTATATGATTAATCATGTGGGATCATATGGCTAGGGAAATCATTTGCGGTTACTGAACAACAGGACTAGAATTTTCAACATCAAAGGAAGAAGCTAATAAACTAATGAATCAAATCAAAGATCATCAGATCGAAAAGGAAATTAGGGAACAAAGGAATATAGTCAAAGGGGATGATGACAAAATGGAATCAAAGGAAGAGACTCAGAGGCAATGTAATCAGAGGAACGAGGCACACTGAATGAAAAACTTCAGAGAAGAAGGTCAAAGAGATCTTCTTTGGTTGCCAGTGAGATAAAACAATAAAAGGGAATGCCCATAACATGGAGACCACAGACTGTTCATAAGAAAGAGCTGGGAACAAGAAGTTATAGGTTTGCTGAGCAGTGACAGAGAGTCCTGACAGACATAAAGCTGCCGGGGAACAATGAAACAAAGGTACATGGGGTGTTATCAACTGAAACTGTAGAGAGATCAGAATATGTTAATACAGACAGATAAATCACGAAGTTATATTGTTTATTGTACGGAAGGCTTAAAAAGAAGTGCACAGTATTTAGGATCACAGTAAGTTGGCAAAATTGGAGATTTTAGTTAAAGCCAGACTCGTGGAGCTCAACGTTAGTGAAAAACGAAGCTATACTTTATCTAGTACATATTCACTGTTTCTCTCTCTAGCGAAATACAGCCAGGAAGAACGTCGTCAGTTGCACAAATCCACTTTCTAGATGTCATCCATAGTGAATCGAAACCAGAGTTTACCATCCACAGACAAACCCCTCACACCAAATTCCATGGTACAGGTTTAATTAGGAGACCCTTTACCTTCTGCCCAGTAGACTCCGTCATGTCTGCAAACTCTCTCGTCTCCAAAGACCTCCAACCTCCACAGACTTTGTGTTTCACAAACCCAACATATTTCATAGACACACCTCTTCACCTACTCAAAGGAATCCCTCTCTTCCAGAGACCCAGTTCTCCTCAAACCTTTCCTTTTACTTCCACAGGAAACATAGTCTACTTATCACTTTCTATAATTCTATAAAACCCTCTACTACTGTTCCACGGATCATCTTTATTTCCCAGTCTCACCCATTCCACACACCATATCCTCCTGTTCCACAGACTAAACCTACCCCTCCCAACTTTAGAATATTTCTAAGCCCAAACACTCCTGCAATTGTTTCCTTACTCCCTTTGCCCTATTCGGCACATCTTTACTACACATACCCAACCTATTCTAGAGGCCCTATTTTCCCTAATACCACAAATCCGATCCGTTCCAAAGAACCAGTTTCCATAGATCTTCTCATAGTTGCACAAACTCCTGTTCCACAGATAGCACCCCCTATTTCACGAGCCAATTCTCTTATTTCAAAGGCTTTGATCTCCTCTAATTCGCGTGCATCTCATTTTCTATAGAACCCTTACACATGCTCTGTAAGCCAATATATTGTGGATTTCTTTCGCCTTTGGTTCATAGAACCCCTATCCCATTCCACAATCTTCTTACCCTGTTCCGCAGGCCCCCTATCTTATTCCATAGACTTCTTAGAAAATTGTACAAACCACGTACCCTATTCCACAGACCCCTATCCCATTTCACAGAACCGCTATTCTATTCCACAGACCTCCTTTTCCATTCCACACAAGTCCAACCCTGTTCCACAGACCTATTCTGTTCCACAGATCTCCCCTGATTTTACAGTTTTTCTTCCCGTTTTTTCCACGTACTCTTATCTCTCTTATTCCACAAAACTTTTCACTACTATTCCTTATCTAATCAGACACCTTCACCCTGTTTCAAATACATCTCTTTCCTATTCTAACACGCTCTTTTTTTTTTTCCTTATTCCAAAATATCCTCTCTCTCTTTCTTTTATTACCGCTTTCCAATAACCTGATATGTTATAGCTAAGGGCAGTTAGCTTTGGTCAGAGGCGATCTCTGAAAGATATTTAGGTACTGATATGAATAATCTGAAGTACACCTAAGTACGTGAAAGCCCTTACGCAAGGCTGACGATTTAGATGGAGTTTCCACAGTTTACAGATAAAGTCTACAGTTTACTGAATCGACACAGCTTGTAGGTATCCCAGACTAAAGAGTTTATTGTATTCATGATTATAAGAAGTGTCAAATGGCCACGTATTACCTCTCACAGCTGGCCAGCACCTATTGATCACGGTGTTGTGACCCGCCAGTGGTGACCAGAAACACTAATCAGTACAAATGGACCTCACAGTGACTTTTTTTTCGAATCCCATATCAGTGTTGTGCATTTGTATTGATGAGGAGGCTACCAAGGTACTCTGAGAGAAGGTCGGACGACAGAGCTTCCACTGCCCTGTTTTTCTGCTGTTCAACTTTCTCTCTCTCTCTCTCTGCGTCTGACTTTCTCCGTCTGTGCGCGTGTGTCTGTTTCTCTCTCAATACCTTCACCTTCCGCCGCAAGTCATCACACCCTGGTCTGCATTCCCGCTACTACACTAACAATCACTCCCCACAGATGGCCTTTAAAGTCAGACAAACATGCAGCCATTAATGAGGTGGAGGAGTGTATCATAACAGTCATGGAAAGCGGTCGGCGTTCGCCATTTCTTCGGACAGACGAGAGTGAGACATGTCTGCCGTCCCTGAGAATGATGACCAAGATCACTCTCTCTCTCTCTCTCTCGCTCTTCCCCGAGTCAGTCTTCAGGAACCTCATATAAAGCCCCTATGACGTCAGTACCCACGGGGGATTGATGGACGGTATCCTCTTCCAAGGAAAGGGTACACAAGGATATCCTTAGGATTTTACCCGGATTCTGAAGGACTGAGCTAAACGAACATGGTGAAGCTAGGAGGAAGTAGCAGGCGGCGTAAACAGTACGCTTAATGTAGTAACCGATGGCTTGTAAACTATGGTTATGGTAAAAAAAGTGACCTTGGGCTACGGAGATTTTCGCCAGTTTACTGCGTTCGAGTGGAGACTGCCTGTAATATGATTTAACTTGATCCTTCCTAGTTTATAGAGCTTTCATGATTAGTAGACTATTTCAGGTTCAATGTAATGGTTAAAGTTTACAAAAACTTTTCTGGGTCGGTGGTGTACTTACTACATCCATAATCACGTCTTTTTCGCAGCCGACCACATATACCTCAGTCTCCCCAGCACGCCTTGAAAGATCATTTTCTATGCGTTTGTTGAAATCTCCAGAATATAAGATTTTTATAAATAGAGATTCTAGATTTTATTATCATTCCTTACCACTCATTGACGCGTCCAGACGATTACAGATGCCATTAATGATCATTTGGGGAGCAAATGAAGGTGTTTATTTCATCAAATTGTAGTAAAATGTTAAAGAATAATGTACCAAAGAAAAAATTAGTTTATCCATGTTTGTTAGAGATTATCAAATATTGTATCACTTAGTCGCTTATTACATAACTAGTCATGAAAAATGTGTTCTTTATGTATGACTCTAGCTATCATGATTCAAAGAAACTTAAAATGTTATGGGCTTTTCAACTAAAACAAGGTGTTGTGATCTCTCAGGGCCGTGATTCGTACCTGACCATAGTGTTGTGACCTCTCAGGGCTGAGATTTGTCCCTGATCTAGTCTTGTGACCTCTCAGGGCTGAGATTTGTCCCTGATCATAGCGTTGTGACCTCTTAGTGCTGAGATTTGTCCCTGATCTAGTCTTGTGACCTCTCAGGGCTGAGTTTCGTACCTGATCATAGCGTTGAGGCCTCTTAGTGCTGGCCCAGTAGCCCTGATGATTTCGCTGTGCTGTAGACACCGAGCGGGTGTAAGGGGGAAGGGGAACCTCGTGATCTCTTCCCCCGTCAGTCTATGGGACCCTCACTTCCTGTTTCTCTGACGTCACCAGTCCTGGGGGTGTTCCTCTCTCTGTCTCACCCATCACATAGATGTGCAAGGTTTTCCTAGTTTACGCATACGCTTAAAGGCGCAGGGGTTATATGAGGGTGGTGGCGCTGGCGGACGGCGTCTGGGGGTAGCAGGAGGTGTGAGCTAAACGGAGCAGTAGTTAGTCAGTCGACTGTGTGGTGGTGAGGCGCTATCGTTTTGCTCTTGCTCGTCTCTCTCTCTCTCTCACACACACACACGCGCGCGCGCGCACGCACCTCTAACTGCTGCCACCAGCACGAGCTCTTATCTGTGTTGTCTTTATTACTCACTCTACGTTATCACCAGGTTAGTAGAGCTTATAAAGTGGGCTATGATATTAGTGTGATATTAGTGTGATATTATCATCGCAAGTGTGAGGAGTTGTTGCTCGTTGAAAGTGAATGCGAGAGATGATAGCGTGTTCCTTTCGTTTCTGCAAGCAAATATATTTTACATTCTAATTTTTTTTTCATCGTCTATTCAAGATTCTCACACGCCATCTAGATTCCCTGTTTTCTAGCGGCCTCCGTCGCTCCGAACACCTTCTTGGCCGGCAGCAATTGCGTTAAGTCCCCTGGTGGATCTATATCCACCTTGCTAACATGATAAGTTATGATGTCTGTTTACCTGTCTGTCTCCCAGCCAGACTCAGACCTCTCTTCCTGTAGATTAACCCACCAGGCGCCATAGTGAATTATCTTATATCCTTGACAGGAGTAGTGTAGGCTCAGGGGCTCCATCTCGTATCCTTTATAGGAGTAGTGTAGGCTAAGGGGCTCAGGGACTAACTTCGCTCCTTTTCCACGTAATCCTCTCTATTTTTTGACAACAACATCCTGGGATCCGCCAGTCAGCATGACCGAATGTGGTGTGTGTGTGTGTATGTGTGTGTGTGTGTGTGTGTCTCCCCGGGCATTCACTTCCCACTCCCTCCCTCCCTCTCTCTCTCCCCCTCTTGCATGACTACCCACATCTCTCTCCCATGACAATGATCCAGCAAGAGTGGAGATGTACCAATATTCTCAAACGTATTTTTAGATATTATTTTCTTTTTCATGAAATGACTCTGTCATTGTACTTCTGTCTCACCAGAGACTAATTCCCAGGAAGGCTGGACACTTTTTTTTTTGACACACACACACACACACAAGCGAAAGGGTGTGCATCTCCTCCAGGAAATCCTCTCTACAAAGGAGACCGCCTCCTCTCTACTACTTATTGTAGCGCAGCACTGGAGCTGTATTATTGTCAGGGAACGAAAGAGTGCAGCCTCATGGAGGTCTATCTCGCCCCAGGAAAGCCCACCGTACCCAGCTCCTGCGTGGGACGCATCCTCCAGACTGAGAATCCATGAAGTGTAGTGATGTGTATATGTCTCTGTAGGGTGAGCACAAGGCATATGGAGAACATGTGTTCGTTGTCTTCAGTATGGGAGTTGCACTTTGGGCATAAAGTTGTCTAGTGATATGTTGCACAGGTGTTTTTAAAGCTGGAGTGGTGGGAAAGCGTTATTTGTGCGGACCTGTAGTTTCAAACGGGTTTATGTCAGATAGAGTGGAGCTTAGACTAGGTTGGGAGGGTGCCTGACGAGTCATTGTGGAGTGTTTGTATATTTGATGATGTTGGTTTTCTTGGAGGAGGAGGCATCTCTCGCGTAGGATGACGAAGTGAGACAGAAATATGAATTTTAGTTGTATTTGGGAGCTGGTGGTTGGGGATCTAGGTCAAGTGCTGCTTCAAAGAAGTGAGTGTTGGGCATAACAAGGCGAGATTGTACTGGGAGTAATCTCCTTTCCTTGTGTATATGTTTAATGTTTGTGCTTTATCTTGTGCGATTTGAAGCTCTGTTATATTTGCTTTTAACAGAGTGGATGACTAAGTAAGCGAGGCGTAGTTTACGGTGGAGAAAACCAATTGATTTTAGAGGACACTAATGGATTTTTGTTCTTGTCCCAGAATTATGTTGGTAAGTGTTCTGGGGACATTTAGTCTGTTTATGGCCTTTGCGTTAATGCTTTGATGTGGAGAGTGAATGTTGTATGTGTCTCGTGTGATGTCTGGTCTCGGTGGAGTCTTGTCAAGTGGGAGTGGTCGACCTCTCAAGGTTAGGGGAAGGTGCAGGATGGATTCAACATGTAATGGTACTTCTGATCCTGCCAATTGTTGGCTAAATTATGCAAAGGAAAGAGAAAGTATAAAAATACACTTTAACTACTTAGAATTCTTATATAGTCATGATGATGGTAATTAAGCCAAATTCTTCACAATTAAAATAAATAGCAGAACTAGAGAGCACACGAAAGGAAACACAGTCACGAGAAATGTTAGGAAGAGTAGGGACAGTATTTTAGGAAAAGAGCACTGGATGTGTGGAAATACCCAAGGAAAATGAAGCAAATGCAGATGACAATAGATTCTTACAAATGAGAGAGAGAGAGAGAGAGAGAGAGAGAGAGAGGGATGGGGTTCCACGGGTGTAAAACTCTCTTCTCACTTGCAATTAAGACCACAGATCTATACTTATCTTGGCTATATTTTCACCCCTATGTGGTTGGTTAATTCCATAGTTACCCCATATAAATATAAAAGAGATAACATGCGTTGAAACATCTCCTGATGTTGGCCACTGTCTTATCAGTATACAACACGTGATTCGATGCCCACCATTTAGGCCTTAAACGACGTGGTTGACCTGTTCTTAATCATCTAGCTGAAGCAACTCATCATTCGAAGCACACGAATCGATTCTCCTAATCATCAGCAGAGAGAGAAAGAGAGAGAGAGAGAGAGAGAGAGAGAGAGAGAGAGAGAGAGAGAGAGAGAGAGAGAGAGAGA
>JAYMFT010305122.1:0-10192 GCA_038088735.1 Panulirus argus | reverse complement strand
AGTGAGTCAATTGTTGTTCACCGATGATACAGCACTGGTGGCTGATTCGAGTGAGAAACTGCAGAAGTTGGTGACTGCAGTGAATGAGTTTGGAAAAGTGTGAGAAATGAGAAAGTAAATGTGAATAAGAGCAAGGTTATTAAGCTCAGCAGGGTTGAGGGACAAGTTAACTGGGATGTGAGTTTGAATGGAGAAAATTGGAGGAAGTGAAGTGTTTAGAAATCTGGGAGTGGATGTGGAAGCAAATGGAACCATGGAAGCAGAAATGAGTCACAGGGTGAGGGTGGGGGCAAAGGATCTGGGAGCGATGAAGAATGTGTGGAAAGAGAGAACGTTATCTCGGAGCAAAAATGGGTATGTCTGATGGAATAGTAGCTCCAACAATATCATATGGTTGCGAGGCTTGGGCTACAGATAGGGTTGTACGGAGGAGGGTGGATGTTTTGGAAATGAAATGTTTAAGGACAATATGTGGTGAGAAATGGTTTGATCGAGTAAGTAATGTAACTTCAAATTCTTGCAGTATTGCAATGAAAGTGCCAAGAAAGTAAAAAGGATGATAGGATTTATTAATAGAAACTTTACGTAAAAAAGCAAGGATGTGATATTGCCGCTCTACCTAAGTCTAGTGAGACCATACCTCGAATATGCAGGGCAGTTTTGGGCCCCCAACTTAAGCAAGGATATTCTTAAATTGATTCTCTCCTTGTGTAACAAACCATATGAGAAGAGACTGCGAGAATTAAACTTATTCTCTCTAAGCAAGTGGTGCCTCCAGGGCAAATCAAGATAATGTTTCATAATAATTAAAGGATTCAATAATGCTGATATTGAAAATTTCTTTACAGTAGCACCATCATAACCAATGAGAGGAAATGGGTTAATATTTAGGGGTCAAGGAGTTAATCTGAGCCGTACAAAATATTTCTCTACCAATGACATTACTGATGCGAGAAATATAAGCTTCCACAAAAATGTTCAGAGGAACATCCTTAATATTTTCAAAATTAGGCATGATCATCACTTTTCACTCTCCTGTAATGAATAATTCATTTAATCAGTCATCATAATGCAATGGTATATGATGCTACCTTCTCAACTATGGATCTCTTCCTGGCCATGCCGTGCTAACATACCAATATTAATTAACCCATGTCAACTGCTTTGAGTAAGTAAATAAGAATGATTGTATCATTCTTCAACATCAGGAATAATATAGGCATGGTAAGCGAAGAAGCTGGAGATCAAGTTTATCTTTAGTATTGTCTTTATAATAAAAAGTGAAGGGATGCATGTCACTGGTGATGGGATGCATGACATATTTCACTCTACCTTATGACTTTCCTATAAAAATTTCCTTCTAGCTCATTAATCCTGCAATGTAATTTCTATGTCCTGTTTTCTGTCTGGTATGTGCAGGGGAGAGTGGAGGGAGGGGAGAGAACCTTTGCTTTGCTATCCTTATCTTCTACCATTTTCAAGGGGGCTAATGTATTTTTTCTCTTTTTCTTAATAGCGTTAAAGCCAGACCACCTTACTTGAACCTTAGGTCTGTGCGGTCTGTGTATCTAAGTAACTACACAACCAGGCCTCACAGAATTTCCCATGGTTACCCCAGATACTTCACATACTTTGGTACAGTCCATTGAAAGCAGTATACCACATCACTCCAATTCATTCCATTCCATGCACACCTTTCACCCTCCTGCACGTTCAGGCAATGATCGCTCAAAATCTTTTTCACTCCATCCCTCAATCTCCAATTTGGTCTCCCCATTCTACTTGTTCCCTCCACTTCTGATACAAATATCCTCTCTATCAACCTTTCATCACTCATTCTCTCCATGTATTCAAACCATTTTAGCACACCCTCTTCTGCTCTCTCAACCACACTCTTTATTTTCATGTTGTAGGCTCCAGTCATGAACAAAAGTCCACATCTAGGCCAGGCCTTAATTGAAATACAGATAGAATTATAAAGAGAAAAAAGAAAAGATGAGAAAAAATAGAAAGTATTAATTTTAGAGGAAGTGAAAGAAGCTGTCTTTTAAAATGTGCCAGGTCATCATTATTGGGAAAGACATGAGAAGGTAGAGAATTCCAAAGCTTTGACGTGTAGGGAAAGAAGCAGTTATCAAAATGGCCCACCCTTGATCTGCCAATGGCCACACAGAAATCATGTGACACAGCATCTTGCCAAGTATTGCGTCGACTAATTAGTGGTGAGGGCACATGAGCAGCCAGCTCTCAAGAACAACAACCAAAGTAATACCTATAGATGAGGGAAAGTGAACCAACATTGCAGCATAGGGCAAGAGGGTCAAGTCTGGAAGTTTGCCAAGGACATTTTCTAAGTAAGACCACTTTCAACTCAGCTCTTTCAAGTAAGGATGCAGAGCTAAAACCACCCCAGATGTGAGAGCAGTACTTCACACAAGGACAAATCAATCCTTTGTATAAAAAGAGCAACTGTTCAGAAGAGAAGTTACAAAATCTAAACAGGATATCCAATTTCTTAGGGGTAGACTGAGCTATTCCCGTAATGTGGGGTCTCCAAGAAAAAGTGGATGTTACAGTAATGTTAAGTATGTTCATTGAGTCAAGAGATGGAATTACAGAACCTTCAAAGGAAAGGTGAGAGCTGTGAGGAGTTTTCAAAAGAGTGATGGGTAGAAACTGAGTCTTGGAAATATTAAACTTAACTAGATTTCATCTACCTGTTTGAGATATCCTGTTTAAGTCTAGAGTTTATTGAGGAAGCTGTGTCAAGACAAGATGCAGATCGAGTGAGAGAAGAAGGAGCAGAATTGAAGGATGTGGATGAATGCAGTGCTGAGTCATCAGCATATAAGCATATCTGATTATTTATGGAGGAGAGGAAATCATTGACAAAAGAAAGAGAAAATGCATAGGGGATAGGACAGAACCTTGAGGGATACCACAGTTGATGGAAAAAATGGGGGAGACTGATCCATCAACAACCACAGAGATAGATCAGCCAGTAAGGAAAATAGTTATGAAGGAGCAAAGTGAGGGAGGGAAGCTAAATGAGGAGAGCTTAGAAATGAGACCCCAATGTCACACTGTCAAAACCTTTGGATATGTCAAGGGCAACTACTCATGACACCCCAAATCTTTCAGGGATAAAGATCAAACATTAGTAAGATAGAAAAGAATATCACCAGTGGGTCTTGCGTTATGGAAACCACAAAGGTGAACAAAGAGAAGACTGTGATTTTCAAGGTATTTAAGGATATGGGAGTTGAGGAGGGAGTCAAAAACTTTGGAAATGGTAGATGTCAAAGCAATAGAATGAAAGTTAGAGGGGTCAGAATGGTCATCCTTCTTAGGGATGGGATGTATCAATGCATGCTTCCAAGGAGGAAAAGTTTTGGTTTTTAAACACAAACGAACAGACGAGCAAGCACAGGTGTAAGCTCAGAGGCACACTTTTTCACAACATGGGGATGGATGCCATAAAGACAATATGCCTTGCTTGTGTCCTGAGATAGAAGTGCTTTTTGAACTATCTGAAAAAGAGATTAAGAGGGAGGGGCATAGGATTAGAAAGAGGGGCATCAGGGAGTGAGTCATCCAAGGTGGAGTTACAGGAGAAACAGGAACCAAAGAGAGTTGCTTTGTCTGTGGCAGAGACAGTTATAGCACCATCAGAAATGAAAAGTGAGGGAAAGGCAGAGTGACAAAAGTTAAGAGAGATGCCTTAGCTAAAGACCAGAAAGACCTCAGTGAATGATGAGGAGAGGAGAGCCCTAAAGTACTTAAATACCAGGACCAATTAAATCCTAACAATCCAATGGCCCTGATAACTTGGCTCCAAGATTTTTAAAAGAGGTCAGGAGACAGCTGATATACCCCATATCAAAAATGTTCAACAAATCTCAATCAGACGGTCAGGTGCCAATTGACCTGAAACTAGCAAAAATTACTCCTATATATAAAAAAGGAGACAAAAAGTGTGCCTTGAACTATCGCCCAATCAGCCTCATGTCAGAGTTAGGTAAAAACAAAGGAAAAATAATACAATAAAATTGTCACATTTCTTGTGGATCACAAAATTATATTGAACAGCCAACACAGTTTCTGCAATAGAAGATCCTGCCTAACAAATTTGCTGGAATTTTTTAATGTCATTTATCAGAACTGTGATGAAAATGTACCGTCTGATGCAGTATAATTCAGATTTCCAAAAGGCTTTCGATAAAGTACCTCACAAGAGACTTTTACATAAACTGAAAGCACACAGAATCGGTGAAGAACTCCATAAACGGATCAGAGACTGGCTTACTGGAACAAAGCAGCACACAGTATTAAACAGGGAAGCCTCAGGGTGGCTAGACGTAACAAGTGGTGTGCCACAGGGGTTGGTTCTAGGCCCCATTCTTTTCATAATATACATTAATGACCTAGAACTTGGTCTCACATGTAAGATCTCCAAATTTACTAATGATACTAAACTAAGAGGTACAGCTGTAAACTGGCAGGACTGCAAAGTTTAATGTAGACAATTGTAAAGTTATGCACTTTGGAGACAAGAATATACGTTATGACTATAAACTATTCGGAAACTCTCTAACTAGAGTAAATGAAGATGAGGACCTTGGAACTGTCATTAGCAACAATCTGAAGAACACTAAACAGTTTCAAGCAGCAAGAAACAATTTTCACACTTTATAATTCTCTAGTAATACCACACCTTGAATAAGCACTCCAATTTTGGTCTCCAAACCATACAAGGAAAAATTAAAGAATGTACAAAGACTTGCGACAAAATAAATCCCATCCCTTAGAAATCTCGTATATGACAAGAGGCTAAAATGACTGGGTCTCTTCTCCCTTAAAAAATGTAGACTTTGAGGCGACTTATCCAAGTGTTCAAAATTCTGAACAAGTTCAATAAAGTAAATCACGAACATCTTTTCAAATTACAAGAAAATACGGTTACCAGGTCAACTGAAATAAAAATCACAGTAAAAGATGTAATACAGACGTGGGAAAAGGCTTCTTTTCCTATAGGTGTGTTGAGCACTGAAATAACTTACCGCAAGATGTAGTGAATGCTAAGACCATAACTACTTTTAAAAGTAATTTAGACAAATATTTTATAAATTCAGGTATACTCTGAGAAAAACGCCAGAAATAAACTGTATAAACAACAGCAGTATTGGCGACAGTAGAAGGCTAATGTGCAGCAGCAGGGAGTCAGTGATAGCTTAAAAATTGCCGAGCAGAATTACATTATCTTGTCAATTTAAACTTTTTTTTTTTACCAGACAACCCAGTCATGGGCCAATCAGGCTTTCTGTTGTCTGTCTTTCTCATGTAAACTTATGTAAACATGTAAATACTTCTTTCGAATAAAGGAACACTTTGCCTCATGGATAATGTACTTGCAATGATTATGAGCAGGAATAATAGCTGAATGGGAGACTGAGGAGGAGAGTCTTTCCAAGTCTAATATGACTGATCCCTTGCCTGAACGGCCTCATAACAGGACCTGATGAACCATGGATTAGATGAATAGGTTGTCCTGGGAGAAGTGGGGATAAATGCTTCCATTCCCGCAGGAATAACCTGTGCTATGTGTCTTGCAGTGACAGAAGCATCACCACATAGGAGACAAAAAAAGAAGTTAAGTAAGTTATTCCAGTCAGCTTTGATGAGGTGCCAGCATTTACAATTAGAAGGAGCTGTATGTGGAGGTGCCATTAGAATAGATACATTTATGAAAATGTGATCAGATGAACCAACTGGTGGCATGATTGTCTACTTACAGTGGGATGGACTAGATATGAAAAACAGATCCAGAATATTAGGACAGTGGTCACAGCTGTCAGGAACATGGGTAAGGTGGGAGATAATGTGATCTAAATCATTGAGAATGGAGAATATGAGGGTCTCAATCCCTCGACCATCTGTATGGGAGGAATTTAACCATTTCCAATGATGGACATTGAAATCAACGAAGTGGAGGATTTCGGCCTGAAGTTGATAGGATGTCACATTCTCATGGCATGAGTTCTGATAGTCAAAGAAAGATATAAAATTTGTAGAATTAGGAGAGAAATAGGCAAAACAGAGGAAAAGTGTGGTAGTTGGGAGACAAGCCTTGAGCCACATGACATCAAAGTTTAGTAACTCAAGGACCTTGAGGCATGCAACAGGAGTGCTGATGTTGGAATAAGCACAAAAACTACCTTTGAACTGGAATCTTGAATGGAGATTACAGACAGTTATGAAAAAGGGACTAGTGGAAACATCATTAGACAACTGTGTCTCAGAGAGAAGTAAGATATAAAGAGAGGTACAAGACAGATGGTGTTCAACAGAGGAGAGGTTTCTAGAGAGACCATGAACATTAGTGTATTGAACAGAAAAAGAGGAAGGTCTAAAACATAGGAAGAGGTCATGGGAGGGGCTGGTACTACTACTGCCAGTGCCCACATCTCTCTTACCCTTTCATTACTTACGCAACAAACCAACTCACACCACATACTGTCCTCAAACATTTCATATCCTGCACATCTACTCTCCTCCACACAGCCTTATCAATGGACAATGCCTTGCACCCATAAAATTTAGTTGGGACTCTTATTCCTTCAAACATACTCATTTTTGTCCTCTCAGATAATGTTCTTTTCTACACATTCTTCAGCACTCCCAGGACCTTCATCCATTCCCTTACCCTAAAGTTCAAGTAAAAGTACTTAAAGATAAAATTACTTTTTAAAAGATAGATCCTTGAAAAAGTTATTCAAGTACAGTGACAAAGTAATTATACTTCATTACTTTACAATACTTATATATGCATCTTTTCTTCAACCATACTGATCAAATCACCAATTCTCTTTCAGCACATAACAAGCTTTTCTCCATTACTATTTACACCATCAACCCCATGCCTCCCAGTATTACCCTTAATTGCCTTAACATCCATCCTTGATTCAAAACTGCTATCGCACTCGTCATTCAGATCGTTTTAAAAATGCATTCTTTTCCTCTCCACTCTTTTCACTTACTGAAGCATTGATCTACCTCCCAATGTTTAATTTCACTTTAACTTATTTCAAATCTGAAGTCAGTTCCTTGTACTCTTTGATACACTCACACACCTCATTCCTGTGAAATGTAAGAAGTAATTGCAAACTACAATTCAACAACATAAGAAGATGATGTAAGGATAGTTAGGATTGTTCCATGGAGTAAAATACCCATCTGACTGATGCAGCATCTAACATTTTATTAAAAATATCAATAACATGTTTGAATATGATTCCCTTTTACAAGTTTCAACAAAATTCATTTGCATTTGCAATAAAGCAGCTAATTAACATAAGTTTTTAAGATTACATTTACTATACTCTTTTTTCTTTCTTCTTTGCTTTTGGATACACCACAACAATAAGAAATTCCCATTACTCACCTTTGACTGAATGCATAGTGGGTCTTAAATTGTCAAGATTATGGAAAAAGACCTTTTCTAAAGGTGTTACAGTGGGAGCCTGAGAAAGAGGGCCTGCATCAATGATGGAAGTACGTTGACCAGACAGTTTCTTGCATGGATGAGGTTTCCTGAACAGCTGTTTGGGTATCTGTCCAAAGTTGTTAATAAACCCAATAGTGGCATTCTTCTTCAGAGGGTCATCAATGCTGAAAGTAATCATACAATAATGAAATCCCAATTTACAGAAAACTAAAGTATTTTAGTATGTGGTATGTCTATTTTTGAGAAACATCACTAGTTTTTTATTATTCTGTTGCCTAAACTCTAATGCCTGTTTGTCAATGAACAAGATGCATTTCATATGTGCCACATTAACTCACCCTCAGTCTCCTAATCATCTATCTATCTAACTACATCTCTGATGCCTGATCCCTCTGGGAACTCCCTCGAAGGGGCGGCCGTGGCAAAGAGCCTCCATAACTGGTGAATTCCAGTGCCCTTTCATTAAATACAAATGTCTCATGCCTAGCATAGTTTTGCCAAACTTGGTTTTGAATATACACACTTAGAATAATGTATATCATTTTCTCAACCACAGCACCATGTTTTGAGTATCCATAGTTTTCTTCGAGGCCAACATAATTTTTCCATGCACTGGGCAAGTGATTACGGGGTGTTTGTATCCTAGCCTATCAAACCATCTTTTCTAGAGACAGGCAGGAGTGTCATAACCTAGTGGTGCTGCTAAGGTGAGCATCAAGGCAGCACTTTCTGTTGCATAGCTGGATGGCTACTTTGGGAGAATATGGAGGCACTGCATCAAGGTTGACATATTGCCATAATACTACTAACTTACAGTTTTGTACAATGTACGTATAGATCCTGGTGAGGTGCTTGAGAAAAGGCAAAATACATGTACAATGCCATTTAATACAGGCAAGGAGGACAAAGGTGAGTTCTAGAACTAGAGAGGTAAGAGTCTGTTGAGTGTTGAGTGTAACTGGTAAACTGTATGGAAGAGTGATGATTGATATGATGGCATGCACAAAGCATCAAAATGGGGAAGAAAATGTGGTTTCAAGAGAAGAAGACGATGTGGATCAAGTGTCTCCTTTGAAGAAAGTGTGTAAGAAATACTTAGAGAAACAGAGGGATTTGTATGTGACATTATGGATCTGGAGAAAGCATATGATAAGGTTGATAGAGATACGGTGTGGAGGGTGTTATGAACTTATAGTGCAGGAGGAAAGCTATAAAAAGCAGAAAGGAATTTTTTTCAAGAGTTTATGGCATGTGTGTGAGCAGGTAGAGAGAAGGTGAAAGGAGGGCTTGTATCACGGGTGTGTGATGTTACCATGAGTTTAAATTTGTTTAGGGATGGGGTGGTGAGGGAGTTAATGGCACGGAGGTAGCACCAGGAAACATGAAAAAAGGCCACATCCACTCACATCCATTCTTGAGCTGTCATGTGTAATGCACTGAAACCCAAGGCCTCTGAGGTGGGTGGGTGGGTGGGTGGGTGTGTGTGTGTGTGTGTGTGTGTGTGTGTGTGTGTGCATGGAGTACATGGTATCCGGACCTGGGAGTTCAAAAGGGGTCTGGGAATTCCCTGGGATCTCAGAAAATGTTTGCATATATTGAAAACTAGCATTCTACCCCTCCCTAATCTTCCATACCATTTTTGGATAAAAAAAGGATGACTAATGGAGAAGGGGAGGGGACCCAAAAGAAACTTTTGCAACCCCTAATAAAATTCCTCTCAGAGGCCCTGCAGTGAAATCACAGCTCCCTCCCCACATCTAGGCTCAACAGACCTTTCCATAGTTTAATCCTGATGTTTCACATGCCCTAGTTCAGTCCACTGACAGCACATTGACCCTAGTATACCGCATCATTCCAATTCACTCTATTCCATACACAACTTTCACTCTTCTGCATATTTAGGCCCTAATCAGTCAAAATCTTTTTTACTCCATCCTTCCATCTCCAACTTGGTCTCCCCTTTCTGCTTGTTCACTCCACTTCTGACACATATATCTTCTATGTTAACCTTTCCTCAACTCATTCGTTCCATATGTCCAAACCATTTCAGCATACCCTCTTCAGCTCTCTCAAACACTCTTTTTATTACCATATATCTCTCTTAGCCTTTCATCACTTACCTGATCAAACCACCTGACACCACATATTGTCCTCAAACATGTAATTTCCAACACATCCAACCTCCTCCGCACAAACCTATCTATAGCCCATGCCTCACAACCATATAAATATTTCTGGAATTACTATTCCTTCAACATACCCATTTTTGCCCTCTAAGATAAAGTTCTCCCTTTCCACATTTTCCAATGCTCCTAGAACATTCACTCCCTCCCTCACTCTATGATTCACTTCCACTTCCATGGTTCAATTTGCTAACAAGTTCACTCCCAGATATCTTAGACACTTTGCTTCCTCTAATTTTTCTCCATTCTAACTTAAATCCCAACTAACTTGTCCCTCAACCCTACTGAACCTAACAACCTTTCTTTTACTCACATTCACTCTCAACTTTCTTGTTTCACACACTCTTTCAAACTCAGTTTCTTACTTGAATCAGCCACCAGCACTATATCGATGGCAACAAAAAAACTGACTCACTGCTTCCAGCAGTTCACCTCCCACACCATATATTCTTAAGACCTTCCACAAAGCCTCTCTGTCAACCCTATCATATGCCTTCTCCAGATC
>JAYMFT010305121.1:0-23656 GCA_038088735.1 Panulirus argus | reverse complement strand
AAGATATATATATATATATATATATATATATATATATATATATTCTCTCTCTCCCAGTGTATCTGTTATCTCACGATGTTTCAGCTAGGATTGAATTACTTTTCACAAAGAAATATCAGATATTCGTTAAATCACTGCCTTTCATTATTGCTACTATTGTCACTGGCTTCACAGCTCCTTGATCGCCTTTTCCCGCGTTAGCGAGGTAGCGCCCGGAACAGACGAAGAAAAGGCCACAACCTCTCACATCCATTCTGTAGCTGTCACGTGTAATGCTTTGAAACCACAGCTCCCTATCCACAACCAGGCCCAGAAGACCTTTCCATGGTTTACTCCGGACGTTTCACATGTCCCGGTTCGGTCCACTGACAGCACGTCGACCCCTGTATACCACATCGTTCCAATTCACTTATATGGTTGTTCACCGTTTCCCGCTTTAGCAGGGCACCTCCAGGACCAATAGAAGATACGGCCTCATACTGACTCTCTAGCTGTCACGCATAACACACCGAAACCATAGCCCACTACCCAAAGCCGAGCCCAAGAGATCATTTACATGTCCCCTTAGCGCTTCATAAGCCCTGATAGCAGTTCGCAGTCACCGCTCCCCATATACCACTTTCCTCCAATTTGTTTTATCCCATGCACGCCTCTTGACCTCCAGAATGCACGGGCTTCGGCATCAAAGAGACTCTTTCACTACTTACATCTCCTCCTTGATTTTCTCGTCCCGCCAACTTCATGTGTGTGAATATATATATATATATATATATATATATATATATATATATATATATATATCATAAGAATGTTTTCATCATTAATCTTAACACATCACATTTTTCATGATAAATTCGAGTAAACATGAGAACCTCGCTTCAGGAGAATCAGAAACATCAAACGTCGAGAATAATATAAATCCCTCTGCTCATTAGTCTGTGGCGCTTATGTTCAAGACGTTGCCCAGGCCGGCCTGGTGATATCATGCGAGAGAGAGAGAGAACAATTAGCAGAATGGTTTAATTAGTAACACCGGACACCGAAAAAGCTGTAATGTGAAACCTTGGGGTCGAAAGGGTTTACGCGGTCGTTATGACGAGCAGACGATATCAGCGTCTCTCGGTTAGTCTGTGGTCGCTGCAGTGTTACGCTGTTAGCTACTCAGCTTCTGTAGTACGCGAAATACCACAGCGACACCTGTTCAGACTCTGTAGCTTTCGGAATATATTACAGCGACTCCTGTTAAAAGAGACCCCTGTAGTTCCCGAAATATTAAAGTAGAACCTGTTCAGGTTCTGTGGGCCTTGAGATACCACAGCGGCACCTATTTAGAATCTTTAGTCATCGAAATATTACAGTAACACCTATTCGGACTCTGTATTCTTCGTAGTATTACAGTTGGCACCTGTTTGGACTCTGTAATCCTCGATTCATCGTAGTATCAACACTGACATTTGCCCTAGATGCTATGTAATCCCTCGATAAATCACACTAACACCTGACCATAACCTGAGGACCATCTGATACTAGACCAACGCCTCACCAGAACCTGAGGTCTCCGTATCATTACGCTATCACAGGCCCAAGAGTCTGAACGGGCTTTTTCTACAGCACGAGTTAGCTGGCCATAAGAACTTGAGACTCAGGCGAGTAAAGGGCCAACACCGCGTCCGTATCTGAGGATGTCATCGGGTGAAGACGTGCGAGCAGTTAGTTCATCAGCATCCCGGCCAAGATGGGGCCAAAGGTGTGTGTATATGATAACTCCATCGGGGATCACAGGACTTGTTTCCTCAGCGGAAGCCATGATGGTCCTTCTCTCGACCTATGGGATGACTATAGCCTCTGTTCCCAGTATTAAGTTCTTCAGGACTCGCTATCAATTCACGTCTTATCGGACTGACACGCATACCTTACCCCAGAAGTTTTAAACCGATCTCTTAAACTACAGCAGGAAATGCGCAGCAGAGATGAAGTAGAGCAACAGACAAGTGTAAGAAATCTGAACACGTTTGGCAACGTATTGCGTTGGAAACAGACTTGAACACTGGGTCACTGAAAAGCGTTTTCAGACACTGGATCTACGCAAATTTGAATTCTAGTGTCAAAGTTCAAAACCCCTATATATATATATATATATATATATATATATATATACACACGTACATATACTTACACTACATATATTTGCCAAACAAAACGAATCTCTCAAATATCTTCACTCTGACTGCTTTCCTTTACATTATGAGCGCGAAAGCGCAATTTCACTGACAACGTCTGATCACAAATTTGGTTAAACGGATCCTAAATCAAGATGACGAGGAAGAGGGCAGGGTTAGCCAGCAGCAGCAGCAGCAACAGGAGGGAGGCGCTCGGGGCTACCGCAGCTGAGAAAGGAGGAGGAGGAGGAGGAGGAGGGGTTCCCCAGGACAATGAGGCAAGATGAAGACCCCTTCCCCGAAATAGATTTGTCACAGTTGGTGGAACTCCGTTTAATGGATCGTTGCGAGGGGGAGGGATGTATGGAGAGAGAGAGAGAGAGAGAGAGAGAGAGAGAGAGAGAGCTGGTACGGACACACATGAGAGGGTCGGGGGCTTTGGAGAGCGCGTTGTAAAGCACAGCTTTCCGATGATTGCCTAAGGAAGGTCGATCGATTTATGAGGGAGGAGGTCAATGGATTTATGAAAGGTGGATTTGTGAGGGAGGAGGTCAATAGACTTATGAGGGGGGAGGTCAATGGATTTATGAGAGGTGGATTTATGAGGGAGGAGGTCAATGGACTTATGAGGGAGGCTGCTAATGGATCAGAAGGGAAGGTAATGGATTATGAAGGGTAGGCCAGTGGGTTATGAGAGAAGATAATGGATCATGAAGGAGAGGGTGTCCGTGGATTATGAGGGTGGAAGCTGAAATGCATTATGAGAGGCCCTTGGATGAACAGGGAGGCTAATGGATTATTAAGGGAGGCTAATGTAGCATGAGGAGAGGCTAATGGATGATGAGGGAGGCGGCGAAGGCATTATAAGCAATGGTCAGTGGATTGTGAGGGAATCTAATGTGAGGGGGTGTAGAGCCGTCACTTACTATGGAAGGAAAAGCCCCTTGATCTTGGGTCTCATGTCTGTTACCTTACCTCATTATCTCTTTCTCTCTTTTCTCCAGTGACTGCAAAACACACACACACACACACACACACACACAATCTGACCGACATACGCATCGTCAACAGTTAAATGGCTCCAAACAACTTGGCATATAGCAGTATGGACATCCAGCTACCAACATCCAAACACCTCCCCTCCATCACATCCCCCCCTAAAAACCCCCAAAAAACCAAAATATTAAACCACAAGCGCGTGCTAAGCACGATCCGGTCGGAGGCCGGTCAAAGCTGTGAAATTAATTTTCAGTCCGGGTTGCATTGTGTCGGACGGACGGACTCCCTCGGGAAAAACTTCCGTCCGATCAAACAAAACAAAATCCAAAACTGAAGAATAATGAGAACACAGAAGTAAAGAAAAGGAATAACTGATAATAAATAAATAAGTGGGGAAATAACAAACTCGAAAATCGCTGACTGAAAACATTGAGATGAAGACAAACCAGTACACAAATTGAGAAAGGAATTATTTTGTTACCAGAGAAACTGAGAATGCAGAGCTGACTTATTACAGGCATAATACGTGTGGCTTCTTCGACAATACATACGGAACCCATTTAAGATCTCCGTACAGGAAGGAATCACTAGCGCATTTTCTTCGTACAGAGAACAAGTATTTACTACATGTATGCCGGAGTATGATCACTGTAGATCAACACGTCCTAGTTATTCTCTATAATCTTACTTAAGAGAAGTCAATGGACTCTTTTAAGAACCGTATTTTAGTAATTAGTTTATGAATATGATCGTAAAACTCGGTTAGGTACCGTATTTTTAGTAATGAGCGAAAAAGTGGTTCACACACCTCAACGAGGCTTCGAATTCTGGCAAGAACCTCGCAAAAAAGTTCATAAACCTCTTTTACGCACCGAATCCTAATAATACCCTTGTAAAAAAAGAAAAAACACCGACCGTAAATCTCGCTATTAGACACCGCATTCTGGTAATTAGCTCACAGGAAATTTCATAAACAGAGGATCCGTTAAAGCTGCAATTGGAATCAGAATGAGACCTCTAGAAAAAAAAGTGTTGAGAAAATATAACAAAAGTAGAGGTGTTTCTCTTGGTAATTTCTGCTGCGTTGCAAAGCCTTCAGGCGCGTCTGATCTTTTGTTGATTAAGGATTCATAGCTTGAGTCATCATGGATTCAAGATGTCAAAAAAGAATGATTCGTTTGGTAGCTCGTCCTATGATTTAAAAGGGTAAAAAAAGTCTTCGAATATCTGTAGGAAACTGTTGTTAGTATGACATGACATGACATGACATGGGATATGTTTTTCTATTTCACCTCTTGTCTCTACGTAACCCAGCTAGAGAGAAGACAGGCGAAAAGGTAGTTGAAATTGAGAATTCATACGCTATCCGCATCTGCCAACATGAATTAAGTACTTATATAGAGAGAAAACGTAACAATTGAACTGAAAAATCGTGCAAATATGAGGCTTCCAAAGGGAATTCTGGTGGTGTATTTGATCCACAATTAGATGGGTTTTTATGCTGAAATATCCTGCGTTAGTAATACATGCGTCCAGTTTTCCCAATTAGCGCACAACATGATATTTCGCGTGCCCCTCAGCCTCCTGAATATCAAGAACTACTATTTGCTGATAACCACGAGGAAAATGAAATACGATGAGTTCCCAAGAGCACTTTCGAGCAATGACCACATCGTCACGGGAGATGCACTAGTTTACCAATGGCGTCTTAGCCACGCGTCTCTTCCTCGTATATCAACTGACTGGTCTACGACTTCTATCTTATTCTTGTATCTCCTCCTGATGATGTGATCATTACACAAAAGTGCACTTGGGAACTTATCGTGTTTCATTTAGAAAACCCTTTCCTTGAAAAGGGACAGTAGGTTGATGTTAGGGGTTATGAAACATAAACATGTGATTAGAAAAAGGAAAAGTAAGGTCACAGAAGGAGAGCAAAATAGAAAGTTGAAAAACACGGAGGACAGATCTATTCGTGGTGAATGGTGGCGGAAGTTCCTACTACTAACCAAGAGATTCAATTTTAACAGGACAGACGGTAAGACCAACCAGCAATCTTGGTGAGAGGGAGGGTGAAAGATGGCTCAGGGTATGTCTTCAAGCGCTCCCAGATCAGGAAGGATACTGTTTACAGCATGTATGCAGTTCCGGGCAGCTGCTGTCTCCAACCCACTGACGCGAAGGGTGTAAGGAGATAGCTCCGGGCACCACTTCAAACACTCGTAATGTCAGGAAGTTAGTACTTCCCTTGGCAGCTGCTGTGTACAATCCACTATCTCTAGAAGCTATACTGAGCTAACTGATGCAGATTGTGTAAATCTTAGCTGAAAGATAGGCTTGCGTCCTTAGCATTTATTTACCCAGCAGATTTACAGACAGCAGAAGCAGTTAATGGCTACAATTAAAAAATGTATTATCATAGTTTTTTCTTTTATCGACGCACGTTTGAATTAACTTAAACTTGGCTTCGTGGTCATTAAACCTGCAACGAGTGAAGGAAGATAGATAGGCGAACATATAAGATTAACGACACTGGTTTGATCTTAACTTGTCTGGGGAGAAAGGTTATCAGACGGGCAAGCAAAAAAGGAAAAGAGAGAGAAAAAAAAGCCATCCCGATTAAAAAGCCATTCCGATGAAAAAAATCGCCATTCCGGGGAAAAAAAAGCTATTCCGATAAAAGAAAAAGCCATTCCGATAAAAAGAAAAACGCCATTCCGATAAAAAGAAAAACGCCATTCCGATAAAACTGCATAATAGATAAACCACGCCCGCGCTTCCGCCTCCAGCATTAAACATTAATGAAAAAACTTTGCTTATTGATTCCCGTTTTTTTATTTCATATATATATATATATATATATATATATATATATATACTCTCCCCCGTGGTGTTCATCAGCCTGCCTGGCTGCCTGTCTGTCAACATCTGGCAACTGAAAAATGAGCGGAGTAATTAACCGAAATTTGCCAGGATGAGTTAATTAGGGTTCACAAAGCTGAAAATAAGCATCGTGTGACCGTGGAACACACGATAAGGTATGCTGTGTTGATTGGCTAGACTAGGAAACCTGTGTTATTACCACCGCCTGTGTTGGGATAATGTTGTTATACTTGGGTCGAGCCCGGCGGCCTCAGATGACTACCGGGCATTTCAACATGGCGGTCATATAAGCTGGTGCGGCCGGCATGCCGATCATAATATTAGCCGGTCGGCCGGCATGCCGGTCATATTAGCTACGAGGAACCAATCTGCCGGTCGTATTATGAGCCACACGGCAAACAGAACCGGTCGCCACATAACCTGCTAGCAACGGACACATTTAACGCATCAGTAATTTAAAGTATCCAGTCCTTTTTTGCTCTTAAAGACGACCTATCAGCTAATTACGCCAACGATACTCATAAAAGAGATCATAATCTATGTCAATATCGTATTTTTCTATTCATACCTTGTACTCAACAAATCTCTAGTTTCTGTAGCTATAAACACAAGTACTGGAGCAGTAAACATATCTTCTACTGTAAACAAAGTGTCCTGAATGGAGTCATGAATTTTACAGTAGTCTTAGACGTCATGTTCTTGTTTTTATGATTTACAGACTGTTTATCTAATATTTGGGCATGTTGATATTGACCACTGGCTGCCTATAGACCCCTTCTGTCTCCAGGTATATATTCTATACCTTCGCTATATCACATTAAGATGTATATATACATACCTCAAACGAGATGTTCAGGGTATATGATGAGATGAGTTTCCTAACCCATTTGACACAATAGTGATTTCTGAATTTAACCAGATTCCTGACAATTCACAAAATCAAACACAAAAGAAGTTTAATCGCTCTGGCCATCCCTTCATAAGCCAAACATTAAGGTACTTGCCTCTGTACAAATGATAAGCAAATACTCATTAACATCCATCTACCCTAAAAATTTTGATTAGCTTTGCATAAAGTAATTGAGAAATTTATCTCTCCATCGGAACGCCCCACTGGCTGCTGTTCTGTGACATGATTATGAAAAGGCGATTGTGTTTTTCTCCTCTGTAACATTCTCCCTGATACTTTTTCCACCATTGCTCACTCTTTAAGCAGGAGGAAGAGTACTTCTCCTCATCCCACGATATTCTCCTACCTAAGCATCGTCTGTGTCAGGGAAAGGTGGAATGACTGTCTTTAGTCCAAACTGTGGCATGATTTCCAAGTACTCTCTGCCTTGGTTCTTGTGGGATTTGATCCGGCAGGAGAAGCAGACAAATGATTTGTTGTGACCCAGGCACGTGGTGACGTCTGAGATTGTCTTAAAAGCTGGAGTCTGAGAGCGATGGTATAACGGAGTGACAGAGAGAGAGAGAGAGAGGTGCTGTTGACCCTGCAAGGTGAGGCAACACGAGACGCACACACTCACGCACACAAAGAGTTCTCGTCTATAAGCCTCATCGCCTTCCGGCTCGTTAATCTCCGGCGTTAACCGTTCGCGGGGGGGAGGGTGTGTGTGTGTGGAGGTGAAACCCAATATGGATCTGGCGAATGAAAAATCGGCGCCAGACATTAGCAAAAAAAATGCGTCGGGATTGTTTAATCAGTGTCAGAAAGAAACTAATTAAAACGGTTTGTGACCCCATGGCAGAGGAAGAAGAGGAGGAAGCGGTCAATGGTCACGAAGCGGAGTTTAGAACCAGGTGTGATTGTCTTTCTACCTATGCACACTTGACAGTTATATTACCTATCTATCTATCTATCTATTTATCTATCTATCTGTCTGTTTATGTATCTGCTGTTATGATACGTCGAGATGACACAGTCCTCACGCGTGTGAAAAAAAGGCATGTCTGATCGATAATAGATCGTCGGCAATTGTAACCAACAACCTTCTATTAGTAGTCAACTGTGGCCATTCGCCAGACACCTCAAATCTTCCCCTACTCTCCTCCCCACTTCCTCCAAGAACATCGTCCTCCTCCTCTCCCCAACCTCCAAAAACCCATTGGTTCCTCACACGAAGCCATACCACTCTCCTCGTGAGTCGTCGACGTGACTACTAATTCCTAAAAAAAAAAGGTAGATTAAGATGATGACGATGACGATCTGTCGAAATCCAAAAACTGGATACGCTCTCGTCAAAAGCCGAGTTCGTTTTCAAGCCTATGGATTACAGCTAAAGCCTTAAAAGCTTGAGAGAAGAGGAATCAATCGTTTTCATCTCAAGAGCAATCCGTTTACGACGCGGGGAGAGGAGAAGACGGAGGGAGATGTCTTTCATGATCGAAATGTTGCGCTCCAATCAGCGTCAGAATCACCGGTAAACGAGGAAAAATGGCATCGAGAAATAAAGATACGACATTATAACACCCTCCTGACATGGCTATCTCTCACTGTCAAAAATGCTGAATTAACTCCTGTGCTCCGAGCAGCTCGAATATTTTGCCTTTTTGCTCCGAGCAGTTCGAATACTTTGCTCTCTGCTCCCAGCTGTTCGAATATTTTGCCTTTTTGCTCCGAGCTGTTCGAATATTTTGCTTTTTTGCTCCGAGCAGTTCGAATACTTTGCTCTCTGCTCCGAGCTGTTCGAATATTTTGCCTTTTTGCTCCCAGCTGGTCGAATGTTTTGCCTTTTTGCTCCGAGCAGTTCGAACATTTTGCCCTTTGCCCTGAGCAGTTCGAATACTTTACCTTTTTGCTCCGAGCAGTTCGAACATTTTGCTCGTTTCTTCTCCCCCATCTCCCCACGGGTCATACTTCCTGAAAACTTGATCATGTCGGCAAAACTGTGAGTAAATGTTGTATAATAATTCGATAGTTTATCTCTGAAAACATGGGCTTTTATCCCTTCTTCATTTCAGGTCGAGTTGAATCGTGTAACAGACCACTCGTTCGCTATCGGTGGCAGCATTAAGCATATAGCCTAGTAGCTCACATGAGTAGGGGTCAGCAATTTTATAAAATTTATAAAATACCGTCTCTTTTTCTCCCAGTCATATCCAGTATATTTTCCACTTAAAAGGACTGTTTTATTTTCTTGGAAGGGGCTTATGTTATTTGTGGTCTGGCTAGGTTCAGGCGACAGCACATAAAATATCAAATATTAGTAAATCTGAAGTTTTTGGGAGGTCTACGTTGTATAATTTGCTCAAGGAAGTGGATACAATTTTCAGAAACTTTCAGTCAGAAGGCGGCATCTGGCAACAATCCCCTCCCTTTGTTTTAATATTTCTATTTTTTTTTCTGGGAGATGGAACGGAATTTTTTTTATAAAGTATCAGAAATTAATTAATAAATGTTAAAGCAGTTTTTCATTTTAATATATTTTCATTTCAGTGTATATTCACACGAAATAATATGACATACCGGATTATCATTCTGGAACATTCAGAAATAAGTTGCGGAGTTGAAATTGGACGTCAAAATGAATAGGTATGCATTGATTAAGCCGAAATGAGTATCGAATGAAATATATGAATTTTAGTAATATTCATCCTCACCACGTTTATGCCATCATTTTACTGGGTATGTAAAACAAATATTTTTTCCATATTCAGGGCCTCGATGGACGATGACGTAACGCCGGAAAACAAATGACAAATGAGCAATGGCTGCCTTCTATGAACGCTTATTAAACTTGATATTTTTAGAGCAACAAACGCCTTTCATGTTGCCCTACGAGTTAAAAACAATTTCTGAACAAGGAAATGAGCCTTATGCAGCATATTGTACACAGAAAAGACTTTTTACACGCATGAATAAAAGGAAATATCAAGAAAAAGGTTGGGCAGCGAGATATTCGGGTCAAGAGTTCGATAATGAACCATTGACCCACAACAACCAGCCTTCCAAGCCCACTGGACACTACTAACTCGGTTACCTGGCTACTCGCTCGGGTCCCAACCACACTCGCACCACTCTGAGACATGAAGCTGCCAGATACCGCTATTCGAACGAGTCATACTGTGAAGTGACATCAATTTCTGTTCTAATTGTAAATTAATGCAAACAAGACGTACGGACAGATTTACAAGGTTATTTCAACGTTACGCGTGTGTTGAAGATGAAAAATATTGGAGCAACTGTAAAGATATCTTTTAGAAACTGTTGGCGCATTTTTTTCAATGCCTTCGATTTATTTCTGATCGTTTTTAGCTGCTTTTTGCTATGAGGACTGTGGCTGTGTGAACAAAGTCACCTCAGATTCCGTATGAAATTACTTGGAATTAGAAACTTCTGTAATAGAGAAGTTACTATTTACTTATGCAATCATCTCTACCTCTTTTCAACTGTGTTGTGCCTTATCTCCATCACTCAAAATATTCCATGCGTTTTTCAGTCAGGGAAAATAAGTCCAGCAACTGGACTAATCCAGGCGCTCTATACCGACGGAAATTCAACCTGGAAATTTAGGAAATCATACGCACGATCCCGTTATCAAAAAACTTTGTCAAAATTCTAACAAAGGGGAATTATACAGTGCTCTTAACGAAAGTCGTATGTAAGACTAATCATCTCAATGAGTGAATGAAGGACTTCTGCTTCATTTTTCCTTTCTTAAAAGTTGAGGAGCTTTCATTACGTCTCTTGGTTTCTATAGGTCTGGAAGGCAGTACAGAAGTCTGTTGGGGGAAAAGAGAGGGGTAAAACATAGATAGATAGATAGTTAGATAGATAGATAGATAGAGAGAGAGAGAGTGGAATATTTACTTAGCACTCACAAGCACTTACGAGACGTGTGATAAAGTGTTGTCAAGCGTTATGTGAGCCAGAGAGAGGCTGTGTGTTTGTGGGCTGAAAAGCCAGCAGCCCACGCGTGGGCGAGGCACAAGTACGCGGAAGGTGTTGGTGTCCCGTGTACTCTAGTTCTGTCTCAAAACCCTCGCTAATCTCTCATCCAAGAATCTTACGCTCTTGTGGGACCAGCATTGCAACGGTTGGGAAGTAAGAGTTCGGCTAACACGTATGTTCAGTGCATTACGTGTTTAGAGTTGATAAACGTGAGATTCGAAGCTGCTCCTGCAAGGACTAGATCACTATGGGTATTCCATGAGAGGGAAGGAAGAAGCACTTACGAGTGGTGCCTGGCGTGAGAATGAGGGAGATTCATGAGGTCTTGGACCGCACTGAAGACTCATGGGGAGGGGAGGTGGAGGTTAATGACCCATCAATGACTGGAAATGGGGCATAGTCACGACATGGGAAGGTAAGCCATTACATCAACATGAAGAAAAATAAAAGACGTGAAATTTATCGATGGTTATGACAGTCCAACACTATACGAGCAGATGCCATAACCCACCATGAAACGATTACCAACATGTGTACGAAGCGCCTTTGGCCTCCCGCTCGTCCCCCTTCGCCGTATACGTATATATTCGTACGTTCTCGGCTGTGTTTTGGGAAGCAACGAGGAGGCGTTTTCACCAGGCTACGGTAGCCATTGCAAACTCTTGCGATGCGGTCCATTTGTCGCTATAAGCGAGTTATATGGGGGCAAGCACAGGCCATCATGTCTACAGTCGAGTGATTTTAGAGGTGTCGACCTTAAACAAAACTATTGGAAATTATACCATTCAAGGGTCTCATCGAAACTTTTTAAGACAATGGCGCGTTACGGTTTCAGAGCCTACGTTAGTGGGTCTAAGACTCAAGAGAAGAGGATTCAGAGGGACGAATCCCTAATTATCGGTAATGCAATACTTATACCGTGGTAGCTCTCATCGTAAGAGCATGATTGCAGTCCTCGATCTTGTAATGTTTAATAAGGGATAATTTAACGCCACTGGCTTCAGCCGTATATTGCATTAATGGCCACAGTTAAGGAACGTTGTTGGAATTCTCGACCATCGAGCAGCTACTGGCTCCCGGGCAATTACAGACCCTTATGGCCATCAGTTGCCGAACACTGTCTGCACCTCGCCACCTAAAGTGCCGAGGACCCGTGCGGCATTCTCCGCGTCGCTGCCTCTTGATGAGTCTCCCGTCGGCGGCTGCGTCGTTGACATATTTGCCACTGACCCACGTTGACGGTGGTGCCCTCAGAGAGCAGAGGGGAGGGAGGGGGGGGGGCGCCAATGGGATTATTCCTCCGCTGTAGATACTCTCATGTCTTCTTTGTGTTGGGGATACCGAAGAGGACACTGACCTCCGCCTTTGCTCTGAGTGTGGCGCCTTCTTCTGAGCTGACAGTACCGACATGACAGCTTCATCTCCACTTTTACGCTCATGCTGCCTCTCCCCTTACCAAGGAAAGCGGCAGGGCGTAACACAACTTACGACGCGCACACTTGCGTTGCCTTTAAACGCAAGGGCATTGGCAGGATGCGATCGTATGTCTACGCCCGTACTTGGTGTCGCTAGTTCAAAACAGGGACCTCTGACAGGATGCATCTTGTCTTTACGACACTTATGTCTACGTTAAGTTGAAGGAAAGGTGGCGTAACTGATATCTTCAGTCCAAAGATACGTGATGTCGCTTTCCACACCAGTGTTGAAAAGTGGTTTGCCAACTTCTTTAAAGATGAGGAGAACTGGCAAGATGCGAGCGAACTCATCTGACGATCCTTGACATGGAGTCACTGCGTTGAAGCCTTCGACATGACGCGCCCTTCTCTGTATTTGCCCTTATTTCAAGCGTCCTTTCTGACGCGGGGATCAGCTCTCCTACCTTGTAATTCTGTGTGTGTGTGTGTGTGTGTGTGTCTGTCACCGCCTCTCGTCTTTCTAAAGAGTAACTCGAACTGTTGTCCCTGATCTAGTGGGACTGGAATGGAGACTTGATACACTTCTCACGAAACAAGGAGTGTCTCTGAACAGAAAGTTCATAAATTCATTCACGTAACGAGATTACAAGCTGGGTCTGGCTAGCTTTGGGGAAAATGACTGTTGCAGTCATTCGTACGTCAAGTGTGGTACAAACATTGTCCGCTGAACGCGTGACATTTTGGAGTTTTGCCATGTGGAAAGGTTATCATGCCGCCTGTCTCGCTGGTAATATCATTTGCATAGCATTTGCTTGTCTTCATGTCCATCCTTCGTCGATTCAAAATGCCAGATATACTCAAGCATACAAATATCATGAAGATAGTCTTAAGTATATCTTAAAAAGTCCCAATAGAGATAGGTTCACACATGTGCCTCCTCTATATCAAAGAAATTGTTGCAGATGTTGAGTTATCATCACTAACATCGTTTCTCGTAATTGGTGCTTCATTAATTTTCAGGACGAATCTGCACACCTGAGGTAATTTCACAGCTGTAGTCATTTGTATATGCACTGGCAATACCTCTGTCGTTCTTACACATCTGTATCAATGATAAGCCTACGGTAACTACATGCCTGTGCCGATGACACACCTGTGACAGCCTCGCAGCTGTATCAGTGACACACCTGAAGCAATGAAACACCTGTAGAAGCACACATTTGTAATACTAACAGACCTGCATTAGCGACACGTGTAAACAATATACCAACAGTTAGGACACATGTGGAAGACAGAACTCTCGTGCCGCAGGTGTGGCAGAACCACACCTGTGGTGGCGGGCCTACACGTGCTATATACCTGTGCTAATGACAACACCAACGACACACCTGTGACGGTAAAAAGAAGGTGAAGCCTCAATACACCACATCCTGTAAGTCTAGAGGGAACGCCAACCGTACTTTCTGTATTCCAGAGATGAAAGGTACAGTCTAAAGTTGGTTGCTGTTACGTTAGCTGAACCGAAGCCGGTGACAGAATCATCCCATGTCTTATGGCGGCCAGTTCTCCGACTCTTGTCCAGCGGCTGCTGTCCAACATTTCCCGATTTTCAAAAGCCAGGATTATACAACACGTCTGCGGCCGTTTGTGCCGTTTGTTAATCGCTGGTTTCGTAATATGTCTGCTGTGGGAATATCTGGTATACGTTTAACCCTTGAAGACTATTTCTATTTCCTTTCCTCGTGCAGTGTCTAGTGAAGACTTCCTCCTGCAACGGAGAATTTTGGAAAGGTAAAGAGAAAGATATCGCTCAATACGTGACGTTCAGTTCATCCTGGATGTCTCCTGAGTAATGAGCTCTTAAGTATATATGGATCCAGAGATCGTAGGTGTGTGTCTTCACATGCTTTCCAGGCCTTATGTCCAAAGGGAGTTCGGCAAGTGTTTCCGATATCATCATTTTGCTTTTCTAACTTATGAACTTGTTTGCAGTGGTGTATTTCCTTTACTGCTCTGCGTTGTTCCTAGTGTTAACAGATGTAGCCGGTGCTGGTGTGTGTGTGTGTTTCCGATCTTGTCTGCATCAATAAGCCTGTGTCGCTGTGTGGTGTGTGATGGAGTCGGATACGAGAGATTCCTTGAACCTCCGCTATTTCCCTTTCGAAAAGCAGATACACAAGGATGTTACGTTATCACGAGACGGTCCAACTTACTCGTCCGATTCTACATCGTCACTGACACAAGCACTGGGTAACCTTCTGGCGTGTGTGTGTGTGTATAAAGCCCGTCCGGGGTCTCGGCTGCTGATTGTTCGAAAAGTATTCGCTGGCGCAGAGTTGCTGTGGGTCGAACCGAGACGCCACAGATAATGAACGTCGTTAAATAACTTCACGATGCGTCTGGGTGTCTCCTTAAACCAATGCCATCCCATTCTCTGCCCTCAGTCATCCAAATGCTCACGGTTCTTTCTCTCTAGAGATACGGAACCCACATCACGCTCCGGCCTTTGACTAGCGACACCAAGCGGTGGTGTGTGTGTGTGTGTCTGTGTGTGCCGCTCCGCACATTGTCACTTGGTGTGTGTGGCGCGTTTACCCTCACGGAGTCTTGAACATACGACGCTCACAGATAGGAACGCATTCCTCATTAGACGAGCAAGTGAAGCACAACAACAGATAACATTGAGGGACTCAGAACACACACACACACACACACAGTGGGCAAACTAAGGATCACATGCATCTATATCTTGGTTAGGTTAGAAGCTGTTATCCTCTTAATGTCTCCGGTGTCTAGATAACAACGTGGGTAGGCCGCACACTGAGGTTATCTTTGGTCTGTCCCTCCGTCTGTGGCAATAGGGCTGTGTCAATTCAAAGTTTGAACTAAATCGTCCGATTATTGGCACTAAAAATTTTATGAGATTTTTATGGATATCTGTTTGACTTCCTAATTCTTTTTTGGCAATATCTTTTAACTTCTGCTTCAAATACCTTATTCCCAGTTTCAAAGTTCTTGACAGTGTGCGAGTATGCAGTTTGTAAGGGATAGAGGGATTCTTGTAATTCAGAGTCAGTCGTTGTTTGCTGATGACACAGCACTGGTGGCAGATTCGGAAGAGAAACTGCAGAAGCTGGTAGTTGAGTTTGGAAGACTGTGTGAAATGAGGAAGTCGAGAGAAGATGAGAATATAAGCAAGGCAATTAGGTTTAGCATGGTAGAGGGACAGGCTAGTTGGGGTATGTGATTTTATACGGAGAAAACTTGGAGGAAGTGAAGCGGTTTGGGTACCTGAGAATGGACATGGTTACTGTTAATCTGTCCTAAACTAGTTCTGTTGACTATACCTTTCCGTGTCATATGTTATTTCCTTCTTCTACCATCTCTGATGTCCCTTTATTTCAGTTCGGGATGATATAAGGAATCTAAACTCCTACAACACCCTCCGTAACGATCCAGTCTCAGTTTTCAATACTCTGTTTCTCGATAGAGGAATCGGGATCCTAGCGTTGTCACTATGATCGTCTATATATTTTTCTGTCCCATGATCCTGACCACCAATGGGTGCCAATCAGGAATGGGGGGGTTGGGGGCTGGGGGCAGAGTGTCGTGTAAACTGTGGCTCCTCGAGTGTTGACATCGAGTTGGATATCGGGAACCGGTACGCTCTCTCTCTCTCTCTCTCTCCACACACACACACCTCCAAAACCACCAGACAAGGAGGCGGCGACAGAGCATGAAGAAGGCCAGGCGCTCCATCGGCGAGGGATCAGCAATTAGCACCACCCCGGCGTGATGTTCCTGTCACATGAGCGGCGTTGTTGGCCGGACGTGACGGTTAACTAACTCCCCTTCCAACAGGTCTGGCTACTGATAAGAGATAAGGAAGGACCCTCCTACAATGCACTGTGTTGATAAGCCCTTAAAGGCATATGACGGTGTGATGAGTATGATTACTCACGAAAGAGAGAAAAAGGAAGTTCATATACTCAACAAATGTGTATAAAAAAAAAAGGAAAAATCCATACACTCACCGAATACATCTTAAAAATGATGTTTGTTAGGATGGTGAAATTTACTCATGAATAAAATTTGTTCAGATTCGAACCCATCTCTCTCCACCGCCCATTCCTTCATGAGAAATAAGATCGTAATTGGACCTACTCTGAGAGATAACTAAAATTAATGCCAGTTGGTATGATTTACAGTAATTATCCTCATGTGAATTAATGTCCTTTGATTTTTTCTTTTGAGAATATGGATTCAACGTTTTATGATAAATAACTTGATAATTTGTTCATAATCATCAGTAATTACTTTCGAATCCTGCTTCAGAGAGGAAAGGAGAGTGGTGGTGGTGGTGGTGGTGTTTAGGGGGGGAAGGGATCATTCTCATTTTAACTCCACTTTGAGTGATTTCAGTAACGAATCTAATTAGCATCTAATTTCAAAATCATGTTTTGGGAAGCGTAAAAAACTCCACTACCTTAACACAGTCGGGTGTGTGCAATATATTAGACTTAGGAAGACTTTGTTGTCAAGCACGTCTTTGCAATATCAATATATATATATATATATATATATATATATATAATATGTATGACGATTAATTCTATGGGTATAATCATATCTCTATCGCAATGCATTTTGATTTCCTTCTCTTAGCCTTTAGCTTTCATAGTCGACCATCTGTTGACCCACATTCCTTTTTCGACCTCTCACCTTCGCTGGCAGCTGTAGCAGTGGGTCCTCTTCGACTCCCCGTCCTCGACCACATGACGTTACTGTGTGTGGCTCATTTACTCTCCGTGTCACGTACGTCTGTGCAGCGGTATGACACGCGCCTCCGGGGTAGTCTGTGCCCTGCTTCGCATCTCTTGTTGTGCGTCAGTCACGGGTTTTTGTGACGCCTCTCGATAGCTTTGTTTACCCGTAGACTCTGGCAACAGCTGTTGGACTTCCGAACGGACGTTAGTTACAGCCAGTGTCCAAGGCAGAGTCCCAGTTATGCCAGGATGTGTCTAAAATAGCATCCAAGTTATGTTCGAATATGTTCAAGGTGAGAGTCACACTGGAATCTATATATGTATATATGTCTTCATAAGATCTTCTTGTCAGAATAGTTAAAGATGGTGAATACTGTTGTACACTTCACCTCTACTGGTTTATGTTGTCTTTCGTAAAGTTACGTGACTGGATTAACCTTGAATTCAGGTGTCTGCCACTAACAAGGTAATGACTAAGAGTTAAGACAATGCTTTGGAACTCTCTACCTTCTCACGCCTTTCCCAGTAACTATGACCTGGCACACTTAAAAACAAAGATACACGTTTTTCACTTCCTCGAAAATTCGTAAATACTTTCCCCTTGTCTCTTCTTTTTCCCTTTCATTAACCTCTCTATGTTTCAATCAAGGCCCGGCCTTGGTGTGGACTTTAGTCCGTGACTGGAGCCTCCAACGTAAAGAAAATAAAAGAAAATCACTGACAGTGATGTGGGTGTTGAACCTGAGCGTTCTCTCTCTTTCTCTCTCTCTCTCTCTCTCTCTCTCTCTCTCTGGGGGAGTGGGGCCATTCTTCACCAGTCATCTACCGCAACACTGAAAGGACACACACACACGCACAACAGCAACAGCGTGGACAGGCAGGTCCTCTCCTTTACGCGGGTACCGGAATTGGCCTCACCTGGCCACAAGTTATTGCCACACGAGGGGGCTGGCTACACCACAGTATCTCTGTCCTCCCCTTCCCCCACCCACTTGGAGACCCCCTGTGGCTATTGGTACTCCAAGTCTTTCTGTGTGTGTGTGTGTGTGTAACGTTAACTGCTAACGATGGTGAACTACTCTAGACATATTGTGGTGTCGCAATGAATGTAATTGAAATTCAAATCGGCTCCAATACCAACTTATCTCTCCTTTCCCCACTCCTACAAAAAAAAAAAAAAAGTGTTGATGTCTACACAAACATTGAAAGAAAATATAGATTAATTACTGTAATTACTCTAGTCTGAATTGGTTTCCTTTGAGGGTCTTTAGGAGACTGGATTCAACTTCATATTCCTTTTCATGAAATCAACTTCATTAAGTATGATATCACACACCTCCTGCATGTTGAATGTAAATACTGTGTTTGAAAAATGGATTTAAAAAAAAAGCTTCTTTGAATCCTTCCTGTATCTGAATGACTTTCAGAGATGAATCTAATTAGATTTTAATTCAAATCATATCCTCGAAATTAAGGGGATCCCAACCAGAACATGATATACTTAAAAGCCATCTTGGGTCATAGAAAACTGTAAAAGAAAAAGTGTGTGTGTGTGTGTCTATGTGTGTGTGTCTGTGTGTGTGTGTCTGTGTGTGTGTGTCTGTTTGTGTGTGTCTGTGTGTGTGTGTCTGTGTGTGTGTGTCTGTGTGTGTGTGTCTGTTTGTGTGTGTCTGTGTGTATGTCTGTGTGTATGTCTGTGTGTGTGTCTGTGAGGAAAGGGTTGTAAGTGTTTTCAGTAAATCTCTTTACTGTGTACTTTGGCGGGAACATGTTCTCCATTAATTGAGAGAGACTTTACCATCCTTAGTTGAATTAAGGCTGAACACACGGCCGTAATCATTCGTACATTAATTATTCCTGTGATAATCAAGAAGATCTAACAGGTGACTTAGAGGATCATTAAGCACAGCTTCATTTGGGAACATTAAAAGGAATATTCTCTTCAACCCCCCTTGGCTTATGAGCGGCTCAATAAATGCTTGAATATTGCCCGGAGTATTTCTCATGTTTATACTTTACGAGTGACGGAAATATCGTTCCCAGCCAATGGGGTGGCAGTGTCGGGTAGACGTGGATGGTTGTTAGCTGCCAATTCACAAAGGTTGTTTGTCTAAGATGAGTGTGAAAAGCACATTAGATATACGTAAGGTAACAAAAAGGAATAATTCTTTTCCTGTCTTTTCTGACGACAAACGTAATACGTTTCAAGAAATCCAAATAGCCTCTGTATTTTGTGGTGACTTTCTCTTAAACCCGAAAGTGTTCGTAAGTTTTCGTCTTTGGGACCCGACCCACAGGCCTTCAAGTGATGAAAACATTCGCATCTATTCTCTTTTTTTACTTTTTTTTTGAACCCTCGAATGACAGACGCTGAACCTCGAAGTCCCGAGACCCTCCCTACACCAAATGAACCACGTCGATGGATGAGCGACATCCACAAGTCTCAACCTAACCAAGGCGGAAGCTCATTCTAGCTGTCATGGTTCCCTCACCTCACCACATCTCTTTAAACAGCCACAGCCATGTCGCAAATGTTCACATCTCTCTTCATCATCAAGTGGTTGCCTGTTGCTCTGGGGGTGTTTCTAGTCCAGGGGACGAAGCAATATCTTTACCACCTGTCTCTCTTCTGCATTCGTCCTCATCCAACGCGCCCTCAGTGTCTACAACTACGCCACACGCTACAACAGACTTGGCATCACCCGCTTCCCTCTACATCCCTACCTAAATCCTACTTCACCCAACCCCCTTTTGTAAATACACCCGTCTGCTAACACGCCTGCCTTCGGTGCCACTGCAGGATTCACATCTACGTAGAATGCTAGACGTATATTGTAATCACATTACACTGAGTCTCTGCAGTGAAAACGCAATACGTATAACGCATTTCAAATGGGTTTAACTTCACATACGACGGTTACTTCCTAATTCCCTTTTCCACGAGGGGCAAGCCATATCAAAGATTCATCTGGCCGTCCGGGAAGCTTTGAATATTTATAGAGTCGAACCCATTGCACACACACACACACACACACGCGCGCGCGCGCGTATAGATACCTTAAGACAGAACGTACAAAGGGGAGAGAGGCTCTTCCGTAGAGAAGAGACGATGATGATCAGAGGTAATGGTAATGGGATCTGGTGAGGAGAAGCCCGAGATATGAGAGTGAGTAAGTCGCCATTAGACTAATGGGTATCACGTCTTGGGGGAGAGTTTAACACTGATTATGGATGCTCTTCTTACTGACTCATCGCTTGGAGATGGGGTTATATACGAGTCAAATCTATTTCCCTCAGTACCGCTACGCGCTCCCACTTAAGTATACATAACGGAAGAGACAAGGGGAAAGTTTTAAGAACGTAGAGAAAGAGGTTTAGAATAAGATTCGAAACAGGTATACTCGTACAGAATTCCCTTAAAGAGCATTACCGACTGACACTACGAGGCTCACGCTGGATGTGGCGTGTACAGATGTCTGTGCACAGTGCGGCAGTGGGAGTGACAGGGCCTGAAGGTGTACAAGAAAGAGCTCTTGTATAATCACCTTCCCACTGGCAACAAAAGAACTCCCAAATCCAGTGGTCACATCTTCATAAAGGCCCTCAGACGATTCCCGACCTTAACTATGCAATTAGGGGGACCAAACGAAGCGGACTCGTGTTACCAAAATGCTCGTAAACTACCACACACCCCAGGCAGGGAGCATCGCCTGTCCTTCGTCTAGTCTGACGCCGGAACAGCTCGACCTGGACTTGTCGTAACTTGAGGCCACTTCTCGCACAGCGTGAAGGTCATTAGTGCAGTTACCGTGATCTCGGATGGTAGTTAAGGAGCAGGGGGAGCCTGACGTGGCATAATCACGACGCCCTGGGAGCCGCTGGTGGGTGTTGAGGATGAAGACTTAATCCAGGACCTGCCTCACAGGTACAAAGTTATTTTTCTCGACAGGCCCGACGCAAAGAGAGCTCTCACTGGCAAATCACCAGGACGTCTTGAGACCCCCCTTTGCGTCACCATACCTCAGGGGGTCTACCGAATCATATTATGCAGGGAAATCCGTGTTATGAGTCGGCAGGTATTATTAGATTCACCTTACCCTATAGCAGTCCTACTGTGATCTTATAGGGAGATGGACGAGGGAGTCCCCTAACATCTGGAGATTAGAGAGGTGCTGACACTTGTCGCACGTACTGATAACTCTGGTCCCTGGCTTAGGACCAATAAGGGATGTGGCTTTTGGATAGCAGATTTAAAGATCTTTTCAGTCCTTGATGAAGCAATGGATTCTCTCTTCTCCAAGCATCGCTGCATCCCTGGCAGTCGTAAAGTAACCGCAATTCCTACTCCTGGAAGCCCGTACCAACGGAAGGTGCTGCTATTCGGTTTATCCATCTCATCAGCAACGCTTAGCCATTACACGAGAAGCGCTCCGGCCGATATTAAGTGTTTACAATCTTCAGAGACGATGCCCTAACACACTCTAAAGACTTGCAGGGGATCACACCGGTATACTCACCCTTACGCAGGTGCTCCACTCTCTCGAATGCAGTACCCTGAGGGTAGAACCTAGCTGAATGTGCCACTGGAAGACAATGAGGATCAAGTCCTTGGTCACACTTTGAAAGTGGTGGTTGCTGTCAGAGTCTGGATAACAGGGTCAGGGAGAATTCAACAGGCGCCTTAGCTGACTATAGAGAACAAAGACAGATTAATCACTTCTTGACCTGTGACTAAGTTTTGTTATGATCGCCTTGCTTAAGAAACATGTTCCAAATCGCTTTAAGTAGAGGGGTTAGGAGAGGGACGCCACATCTGTTTTGACTAATCACCTCCTCATGCCAGTGACACCATCTCTCTGGCGTGACCAGACTAATCTGTGAGTTTCTGATATCTTTCTCTATCACAAATAGCCTCGAAAGAACCCAATTATCTGTTACTGTTTGAATTCCTTTGTGTACATTCACTCGACAATATTTAGTGCCCATCCGGGAATGCGTGCCAAATAAACATACTCAAAGCCCATAGCAATATTTCTATCAGAGGTGGTGAATTTCAAAAGGAGCTAAGGGCATTCTAAAAGTAATTCAAGCGAAAAGAAGGCCATTGGGTCCTTTCAAGGTTGTGTATGGAAGAAGTATATGTAAGTAAGGCCTGTTGATGGTGTGTTGGCAATGGGTGTTCAAGAATCGTGTGTTTACGAGTGTCTGAGGAAGGAGGGAGGCGAAATGAATAAAGAGGTACAATTTGCATATACGCTGGTCTGCCGTGTTACGCCCGTATTTTCTGATGTATTTATTACGCTCTTTGCACAATGGAATTATGGAATATATATATATATATATATATATATATATATATATATATATCCCTTTTTTATCTATCTAGGACCGGGTTTTTTGTATTTTGTGTTTCTCTGAACCGGGAAGGTCATTTGTCAAAAAGAGAATCTGGCCGACCGTAGGCCAACTGACAGGAGAGACTCCACTGCCGGTAGAAAGAGGGCGTAATCCGGCAAGCAGCAGCAGGGGAACCAGGACCGGATATTTTTATGGATATTTCTATATAGCGTCGCCGGCAAGACATTCCTGCTGAAATATCCTCTCATATTTTTCTCCATATCTTAGAAATTTTTATTCTTCTAAACTGACCTTCAAAATCTTGTGTGTTAGATTTTGATCAAATACTTTTTTTATGATGTTGGGTCAGAGTCGGACTGGAAGAAATCAAATAGGGAATGTATGACACATTTATGAGAAATGTATCCAACAGGATGGTGTGACACCAAAGAAGGGATATGACACATGTATGAGAAATACATCCAACAGAGGCTAATGTGACACATTCATCAGACACGTATCCATCAGGTGATTGGATACAAATGAGTGACATATCCAACAGAGGCTAATGTGACACATACATGAGATCCATATCTAACAGAAGGAGATCTGAGAAACATGAACGAGATACATATAAGACACATACGGCAAACATACGAGATACATAGAGGTGGAAACAGAGAGAGAGAGAGAGAGAGAGAGAGAGAGAGAGAGACACACGAAAGGTACGGACATCGAGGAATGGGACATCAATCGGGCAACGCGGACATCAACCAAATTGATGTCACGCGAAAAGGGGAACTTTGGGGCAAAGAAGAGATATCCGACAATGAACAGACTTCTGAAGCATCGAGTCCAAGATCGATTTACGTTCAGACAGACTACATATGTAGGTCGACCCTGCTGCGTGCCACACACACATACACACACACACACACACACACACACACACACACACACACACACACGAGCGCGGCCTCACAGTAGGATCGAGCAGTCTCGCAAACCAACATCATAATGGCGGGACAAGACAGCTAATGACTGTCATTAGCTTTGCTGATGCCACCGTTTAATGCCAGCAGGAGGGAGGGAGGGAGGGAGAGGGAGAGGGGGAGGGGAGGGGGGTGCCTCCCCTCCCCCCACCTTCCCCCTCTAGTTATTTATGGGGTATCGTTCTGTATGACACACTAAGGGGGGGTTGGG
>JAYMFT010305120.1:0-39661 GCA_038088735.1 Panulirus argus | reverse complement strand
TTTATATATATATATATATATATATATATATATATATATATATATATATATATATATAGATATATATATATTCCCTTAACTAGTATGCCTTTTCGTGCGTAGCGTGATGATGCCAGAAATAATCTATGAACAGCCTCATTTATTCACATCCATTCTCGTGCTGTCATGTATAATGCGCCGAAACTTGAGCCTACTGTCCACACAGTCAAGCAGCACAGACTTTTCATGGTTTCACTTCATATGCCCATGCTCAGACCGTTGACGGCATGTCGGCCCCTGTATACCACATACCTTCAGTTTGCTATGTTCAATACGCGCCTCACACCTTCCTGCATGTTGAGGCCCGGATCACTCTAAGCATCTCTCACTTTATCCTTTCCTTCCTTTTTGGTTTCCCCATATGTTACCCATAACTGACTGAAAATAAGTTAGTTGTCAGAGTGGTTCGAAAGTTAGCAAGCCTAAAAAGCATCGCACCCTAACCGGAGAAACATTTCAAACACCACATGTTATGATTAGCTGAAATCTCTGCTCCCACTTAACAGGCGTCGACTGCTTACTACATGAAGGTTTTAGGGCAGAGAGACAGATCGCAGGGGAATGGTTTTACGATCGTGTTGGTTGTTTTGAACCTTTGGAGTAAGAGACAACAGTGGGGAACGCTGGCTTACTTAACACACTTTGTTGAGTTAGGAGGACTGCATGGCCGCCGAGTGATGTGGTCCGGGGGTCGTAAAATGTAGCACGGAGGAAGGGGAGGTGACGTCATGGTCTTGCAAGGAGATGTTTGTAGGAGGAGAGTCGAGACTGAGGTTCGCACGCATTATGAAGGAGCAAGGAAGCTTTTTGACTCGATTCTAAACATTCTGAGTGGAGGAGACACGATTATTTGTTTCATTATTCATAGACATACGAAATGCTCTTGGTAATGGCAAGATATTTATATACTGGGAGTTAACGGTACACATTGGTTTAAAATGATGATAGGCATGGAAGACTGTAAAATAAAGCACATCTTAACAAACGCGAAGATGCTTTGTGTTAAAGTATCCGGAACTCAGAACTGTTAACACCCTACCTGCAGATATCATATGTGATATGGACCAGCTGTTGCTGAATTGTAAAGGCTTGTTTAATGAATACCGACAAGTGCACCTGATGATCCAGGCTGTGGCAAGTACGTAAACTTGCTGGCCTCATTCTCAAATAGCCAGACGGATTACAGAAGCAACAGGGCAGTTTGGTTCTCGACCGTGGTTTAAGTATAAGGTTTTAAGTTAATTCAGTTTTTCCTTTTGATAATCTCTTTACTGACGGACTGAGTGACGCGCATGGCATAAGCAAGGTGGTAATATTGCGCCACTTACCCCATACTCTGTGACGCAGTATTGGCGACCTTTCTAGAAGCTTGGTAAGAAGATTTAGCCCGTTAGGGTTTTCACCGGCGCTCGTACGGTGTGATTCTCTGGGCCTTTTCAGAACTTTCAGCGAGCAAGGCCTTAGTTAGATTCACTTCTGGATCTCTGTTGTCTTCACTAAGAGGGATTTCAGTGTCTCCTATTCAACGAAGCTTCTCTTTGTCACTGTTTTAAGTGTAGGTGTTGGCGTTGTATATGACCAGCGACCCGGCCATCAGACTTAGGCAGGCATTATCCACCAACATCCAGAGACAATTGCGGCGGTAACTGGTATTTTACCGCGAATGTAATGACATTGAAACGTGGCAGTAATGCGCGCACCGACCAACATTTCCATCCATATTTCCTGTTGTGCGTGTCCCCACCCAGCTGTTGCCAAGGATAATGCATCAAGAGGGTGTTCGAGAAAATCCCGGGTGGGGGGTGGGGGGGGGGAATGGTGTTCAGTAAGTTCAGCGTGACCATCTTAATCACCAACATGCACAGTGGTTCAATCTGGTTAAAGCCAGTTTGTTGGTGTCCTCACCGACCCTACTCACCAGAGGGGCCTGGGAGGAGAACCTGCCTCATTGGATGGTGGCAGGGTGGCTCATGGGTTGGTGGGGGGCCGGTTGGGATGCTGTGCAGGGGTTGCGCATCGGAGTTACTTAACATGGACTTTAGGTAAGGGAAGAGTACGCTGTTGCAAGGTTTAGCGTGGTGTCATTGTTGGTCTGTAAGAGAATGAACTGAATTATTTGGGTTGTGGTTGATAGAGAGGAAGATGGATGGCTTGGGTGGTCCAGGGAAAGTTGATAAGACTTACCGTTTAATAAATATAGAGACATGGGTTAGGGACTTGTACGACATTTGAAGGTGTAATTTCGTAATTTCTCGGACGGCGCTCCACAAACATTTCCTGCTGATACCGGCAGGCTGTAAATGAGCCTGAATTTAATTGTAAAGAATTATATAAAGGAATTCAAACAGCAGCAGATCATTGGGTCTTAGCGAGGCTTTTGTGATAGAGAAAAAATGAAATGCATTGGTTAGTGTGGAAAGACTTGATCAATTCTATTCTTAAACGTATCTATGGTGCTACTTTCAAATACTCTGATTAGTCAGTCATCCCATATGTTACCAGTCATGTTGAAGGAAAAGTCGAGGTAAAACGTTTGTCCACGAGTTTTTGTCCATATTACGAGTGGAATCGACGAATCTATCCTCATCAAGCTTGATGGATTCTGATAATTTGTATTAGATCACCTCGTCTCGTTTTCCTCTCTAAGCTAAACAATGCAAGACGTTTTCTCACAAAGGATTTGTTTCTCACTCAGGGAATCATCTTAATATGCTTCCCTCTGTACTCTCTTCATTGTCTTTTTTTTTAGTAGGATGACCAAAACTGAACACAGTTTTCAAGATGGGGACGCACCGATTACTTGTAAAGAGTGAGGATGATATCCCTAGACTTGAATTCCCAGTCTTTGAATTTATAATAATTTCGTTCGCTCGTTGTACTGTTTCTCTTGACAGATTACTTGGCTTTAGGTCACTAGGGATTATTATGTCCAAGTCTTAATTCATTTACCTTTTGCCGCTCAGCAGAATCCAGACTGTAGCTTACCTTATCGTTTTTACTACCAGTATGTAAAGCTTTAATTGTTATTATGAAATTAATGAACAACCAGCTTCGTTTGTGTATGTCAGTTTAAAGCTGCAGACTTTCAGAAAGTTTCTGTTGTAGATTTACTTCCCAACTTCATTCTTATTTTTGTCGTGATGTTACTGCTTCGTGATGTGTTTACAGTTATAATTTGTGTATTCATTGTGTTAACGTATTTCTTAGAAGTGATTTATCTTTGGTTAATTTTATTTAAACCATGTAAGAATTAATGAAGGACTGGGTTCAGTATCTTACCAGTATGCGCTAGAATTCCTTTCACTGTTATTTTTTACTTATATATTTCATTATTTAAGTTATGAAGTTGAAGTCTGCTCAGCACCGGTGACCTGGAACCATGAGACGGTAGCTTAAAGAGCAAGGGTACTGTTGAGGGGCGAAGCCTAGGTGGATGTAGGCACTTCGGTCAGCTGGAGAGGTGAGCGTGGTGGCGTTTGTTGGATAATGGTGAATCGCTTATTCCAAAAGCCTTATGTATCTAGCAAGTTACAGAACGGGTTTATATTTTCCTCAAGGTTTCTGTTGGTGAAGAGAAAGTTATACATGTTACCTGTCGTGTATAAGTGTACAGTCAGTGAGGATTCTGAGGACTAACACATGTAATGGATGGCTGACGTTTTCCTGGCTCCTTTCCAAGTATATTGGCAAAGCTTATCTACATAATACCTCTTCGAATTATACTCTGACATTCTTCGATTTTCCTTGTGATTGCCAGGTCTCTCTCTCTCTCTCTCTCTCTCTCTCTCTCTCTCTCTCTCTCTCTCGACGTTAGGGGGTTGTCAGTTGCTCTCGTAATATCCACACAACTGTTAGTTTGTGGGATACACCAGTGCATAGTACGATAATGGCTTCAGGGCTTCGTGTGTCACTGTGAGTCGACAAGCAGTGCGAAAGATACAAGCTTCGCGACCTGATCCATGTTCACCTTTGGTTCTGCTTGCAAGAATAGCGGTGTCCATGTGTTGTTTGTTCTCTTGGTCAAAATTATCGTCCGAAGTATCATCCATAGAAAAGAAAGTTTGTAATATTCTAGTTTTTCTGAACTGGAAGGTTTTGTACAATAGTTATCCTGGCTATAGGGTAAAGGTCGTTGTTGTTCACAGTGTTCTGTGAGTTTATTATTTGAAATGTTTTCTGGCATGATGAACAATGAATACATATTCTTTGAAAATAACAGAATTGCGTTATTGTTTAGAGTGTACTAAGCATTTGTAAATACTCAAGTTTGTTGATTTTTTTTTATATAGTTTTTGGGTTCGTTCTCAAAATACCTTGTTAAATCCCGACTACCCTACTTGTATACAGTCAGTATTTTCATGCTGAGTGCGTGACTCTGAGCACTAAAAGATTGAGTGGAAAAAAGTGCGGGAATGCATAAGAAAAAATGCAGTACACGCAGCGTCTGTTGCTCAACCCTCGCCATAATATCCAACTGCGCTTATCATGTCATTGTTAGCGTAAGATTTGAAGGGTTGGCATTAATGATGAATGGCCTCAGTTTGAATCACAGTCGTTTGCCCCGAAGAACGACAAGACTGAGCGCCTGTCGTTTACCCGAAGAACGACTTGCGCGACCAGACCTACCAATTATTCCAAATGTATCGGAGGGATATGTCATTGGGGTTCGACTTAATCTCATTAATTTAGAAGCGAAAAGGGAGAGCAGGGTTATGCCGGTGAGTGTTCTCACTCAATACAGAAGCACCTCTGTGTGTGAGAGAGGGAGAGAAGGGTGGATTACTAGTTTGATCATTCCTAAAGTACTTTGAATATTACTAATATAAATGTTTTTCTTCCGCAGGTGAGTGTGCCCGTTCACCTTGGTTAATCGCTTCTCACGCAGTGGTAGTACCAGCCTTCAAGTAAGTTATATCCTACGGATTTTTGATGACAGATGTTGCTTCCCAACACACACACACACACACACACACACACACACACACACACACACGCGCGCGCGCGCGCGCGCGGTAGAATGTGGAAATGTCAAGAAATAATTTTCCTGTTTCATATAATGCTGTTGATGTGGTAAGACGTTGGTGCTCATGCTACACCCAAGCTGGTGCTTTCACCACACCTGCTTCTGCTGGTCACACTACACACATGCTACAGCTCGCACCACACACCTGCTGTTACTCACCCTACACACCTGCCGTTTCTCACTACATACGTGCTGCTATTCCCACAACACACTTGCAGCTGCTCACAGTATCTGCTTGCTTCAGCTATCACCACACACCTGCTGGTCCATTCACCTTAATATGCTGCTGTTTATAATACGTGCATGTTGCTGTTTACACACCTGCTTTTGTCCACACCACACACTTGCAGCTCACACTACACACCGTTGTTTTCATCACGCCTGTTACTGCTCATATTACACATGTGCTGGTGCTTTCACCACACCTGCTGCTCACAGCGCATAGCTAACCTGCTGCTGCCCCACGCACTACACACCAGCTGGTACTTTCACTGCCCCTGCAGCTTCTCACATCACATACTTGTTCTTTTAACACTACATACCTGCTGCTGCTCACATTACACTAGTTCTTGTAACACTACACACCTGCTGCTGCTATCACACACTAGTTCTCACACTACACACCTGCTGCTGCTCACATCACATACTAGTTCTTCTAACAATATACACCTGCTGCTGCTGACATCACAGTACACACCTGCTGCTGCTGACATCACAGTACACACCTGCTGCTGCTGACATCACACGCTAGTTATAAGAGTACACACCTGCTGCTGCTCACATCACATATTAGTTCTAACACCACACACCTGTTGCTGCTCAGATCGCGCACTTTTTCCTCTGACACTACACACCTGCTGCTACTCGCACCAAATACCTGTTGCTGTTGAAACCACACACTGCCCCCCCCCCACTACACACCTGCTGCTACTCGCGCGACGCACCTGTCGCTGCTCTCGCACCACACTTGTCGCTTCTCTCTACCTGCTTCTCGCAACATACTTTTCATTTTGCTGTCACCACAGGCCTGCTGCTTGCTGCTCGCACCACACTCGCTGTCCCTCTTACCACTCCTCAGGCTGCTCGCACCACACACCTTCTGCTTATCACACCACACACCTGCTGCTGCTCACACCACACCCTTTCTGCTGATGACACCATCTCACTTGATTTTAAGATAATATGGGTCTTGTGAATAATCTGGAGTTACTGATTGTCTCTTCCTCGCCTGATATGGTCTTATCCATTACAGGCTGAATAATAGAAATGATGAAGCTGAATTGGGCATTTCATGAAGTGTTGTAAGTTATGAGGTTGAGTGAGGGATGTGAGGAACGGGTGGTTTGAACGAGTTGGTCGCGCTGTGAATTAATCTGTCAAGGAATAAACTATTGAAAACTGAACTGAAGGAAAGTCCACAACCACTCTCCTGTTTCGCTCGGCGTCCTTACATGGTAAAATGTCCTGTTCTTGTTCATGCTTCTCTCTGAAGGCCCTAATCATCACCCATTCTCTCTCTCTCTCTCTCTCTCTCTCTCTCTCTCACTACTTATTCATTGTCAGCATCGCCAGCCACTCACCTCACAGATTCCAGACGTATTTTCACTGCCATATATTCACCGCCCTCTCCCTTATAGAAAGACAAACCGCCAACAAAGATTATCCCAGTCACCTTCTCTATTATCCACAGTTGATTCACATTTGCCTGAGCCACTTCAGCCCGCTCCTCCACAACCACCACTATTCCAACTCTCTTCCCACTCAGAATGTTCAGTCCGTCCGTCCGTCCCTTCACTGAACCTTCTTGCTCTCTTGCATCCAGTTGATTTATAATCCGTTATTTTTTTCTTTTTAACGATAATCATCATCCACACCTGTTCACTCACGCCTACTTCCACGGAAGACGTAACTTTCACTTACCATTCAAGACCTTCCCGTCCGTGTTGCAGACCTAGCCTATCGGTGACGTTCTAGCAGGCTGAAGACGTTGTTTATCAACAACCTGCATATCACTTGACAGCCTCATCGTTGAATATCCTCACCTTTGATTCTGCGCTGAGGACGTCAGCCGTCGAAACCTAGTTTGTTACAGGTTCCCTGCGTGGATAATAATCCTTATTGAAGACCTTCCCCATTTAAAGTCCTCCAGCTCATTAAAGATAGTCTTTTTTTTTCTTTCTAAAGCCTTGCGTGTGGAGACCACCCTTTCCCATAGTGACTTGTGCCGGTGGATGCTCTCCATCTAGTTACCTGCCCTGAGGAACTTCCCGTTGGGAGCATCTCTTTTGTCACCGATCCTCTCCCCGCGCAGACCGTCTCCGTTAAAGACTTGCCTTATTAGAGACCTCCTTGAAACTTGAGAAGTGTTCCCTTTGGATATTGTCTCCGTCGAAGGGCCTCCCTAGTGAAGACCTTCATTAAGATGTCCATTCACGGTAGACCCTCTTCTTCACTGAAGGTCTCCTCTCTTGAAACCTTCGCCAGGAGAAAACCTGGTGGAAGACCATCTATCCTCTCTTGAAACCTTCGCCAGGAGAAAACCTGGTGGAAGACCATCTATGTTAAAGATCGTCCGGGCTGAAGAAGGCTTGCATTAAAGGCCCATTGTCTTATTCGTTTATTAATCCACACAGGTGAAGGACTTGTTCCCCTCAAGACTCCACAAGTAATGATGCGTAACATGCCCTTAGTTACCTGTGGTTGACCACGTCAGTAGTCTCGGGTCCATCGCATCGTGCAACATGCGCAGTGCACTTCACGTTGCTCTGCATCACATGAGGAAGAGAAGCATCGCATTGCGTTTCGATATTTGATATTTTTCGTAAAGAATCATAGTACGGATATTCTTTTTGGCTGGTCGAGGCGAACGTTAGCGAATTCCAGCAAGTAAATGATGTGAGGACTCACGGGCTGTAAGACCGGTTAGATTTATGTTTTCTTCCGGCATATAATTAAGAGTTGGCTAGTGGTTCGTGGCGAGGGACTCCATGTTGTATCTCTGTTTTATCGTCTTATCTTGACTCGTGCCAGTAGTAGCCTGGTACTAGTCCGGGGCGATGGGAGTTGTTTGAGAAGCCATGTAGTACCTCTTTGATACCAAACACACTTTTTAGTGTGTATATGGCCTGGAACCATAGTGTGCGTGTGGTGTGCTTGTCTCTTCCGAAAATAGTTCACGGATTTAGTTGTATCACTATAAAAATCTCGCGCAGGTTGTCTTATGGCTACCTGGAGTGGGTATTTCTCATGTTGGAGCACTTATGGTTATGGCTGTATCCTGTGTTGTAAGTGAATAAGGAGTTTTTATAGGTTTATGATTGCAGGAGTCTGGGAAGCAGACATAAACAACCATATTGATCAGAATCAGTTTGTTTGAAGACGGAGCCACGTCATCAGAAACCACTTATATTATATTCTGGTGATTGACTTTTAATATTATTATACGTTTCGCCACTTATAACTAATATCCAGTTTCTTCCATTTATAAGAAATCTGTTTTTCGTTCTGGGTTTGATGCGAGTCTGATACTAAATATTAAGGTGATGATTTACGATGAATGGTCTACGTAGATCGCTGACTCCTGTCGTATTTAGGGAGCCAGTGTTTGATAACCAACACTGATTCTACATCTTATAATGCACGGTCAGCGTTACGTGTCCAGCATTAGCTTTGTAAACACCGGTGTTACCAGTCCACCACCAGATTCATTAGTATGTCCAACACCAGATTTAATAGTGTTGTATGGCCGGTGTTATTAACGTTCAACATCAGACTTAGAAGTATCTTTACATGACCGTAGTTATGATATCCAGCACCCGCTTTACTGTTGCCGTTGTGAGGCCACTGATAAGGGTCTCACCACCAAGTGAGTATCCCTGATGACGCTAATGTTGGTCCGGCATTGTAACAGTGTCGTTATAAATCGACATTTATAGGTCAAGAAGGAACCATACGAGTATCATTGTAAGGCTGTTATCGTGAGCCTGGCTGTGGTATGTCTCGGAAAAAAATGAAAGGTCTGGGTCAGGCAGGCCGGTCCTCAAGGGAGTGGCCCGCCAGACTTGGCCACCGCCCACCGCCCACATCAGCCAGTGGATTGAAACGCCGCCGCGTCTTGTATCCCTCGTTGCCTAAGATCCCTGATAAATGTTCTCAATCTGGAGCAGCTCGTTGTAGGATGTTTTTACCTGAATATATAAATTTTTTCTTTTGGTTTCCTTATATGCTAGGATACTGTGAGAGAATTTAGACTCTTGGACGTGTATCCTGACTCCCTTCCGTGAGTTGCTTGCTACGGAAATGGTCGTTTCCTTTGCATGGTTCTGTTTCCTTTTCAGCGAGAACGAAGATTTAATAAGCGAGGGTGAAAGTGCGTTCCTGCAGTGTAATTTCGTTTCCTCCTAGAGTGATGGGAGTGGTGAGGGGGGGGGGGAGGGAGTTCCTTCACAGACACAGGCGTTTTATCGCTTGCCGTTATTTCCGGGTTCCCAGATGTCGTGAGTGTGAAGGGACAGGTCATCCTGCGTACAGCTTTCCTAGGTGTGTGTGTGTGTAGCCGGTGGAAGTCAGGCTTAGCGTTCCCTGCTAATGCGCGTGTGTGGCGCGCGGACTTTTCCTGCGAGTGTCTTCCATTGAACCTAAAGCATGATTTGAGGTCGAGTACGTTTTAATTTTTCTTTGTATGGTATTGTGATTTGTTACACGACTCGTTATTGGTATAGCAATTGGGAATAATAAGTCTCTGCTTACATTTAAAGTTACAACATTTCACGCATTGTGGAGACTGATTGCCTACGATTGTGTGATAGGGCTTGGAGAGCCGAGTGTGATGATGAGGGTACAGAGAGCTGGAGCCGGGTGTGGTAAAGGTGTAGAGGGTCGGAGCCTGGTGTGATGGTGAGGGTAGAGAAGATTGGAGCCAGGTGTGGTAAGGGTGTGGAGGGCCGGTGTCAGGTGTGGTGGTGAGGATGTGGAGTACTAAAGCCGGGTGTGGTGAAGGTGTGGAGGGTGGGAGCCAGGTATGTTGGGGGTGTGGAGCCGGGGCGGGCTGTTATGTGGAGAGCTGGAGCCAGGTGTGGCGAGGATGTGGATGGCCGGGGCCGGATGTGGTGTGGAATGCTGGAGTTTGGTGTGGTGAGGGCTGGGGCTAAGTGTGGAGGGCTTCGGCTGGGTGTGGCGTGGGTGTAGAGGGCCCCGGTTGGATGTGGTGTGGGTGGGGGGAGACGATATTGTGGGATGTTGAGGGAGGGGCGATTGTGGGGATGGTGTTGAGGGATGGTCAGGTGTACCGAAAGTGTAAGAGGGAGGTGCGGATACGTAATGTAGAGGGAGGGTCAGGGGTGGTTGAGTAGAGGGAGGATCGGGCGTAGTGAGGGAGTTTGTAGATGGGAGTCGGGTGTGGTTGGCAGTGTGACCTGGCGGGGCCCTGCGTGGCTGGGTGTTCCCGCTGCTGAGAGTGAAGCACTGTTATTTACCTCTCACCGGAAGCCAGGCCAGCGGCGGGTCCACACACACACGGTCTTGCCAGCGCGTGTTCTCCGTCTTAACGCCAACACATCCCTCCGCTTGGTGTGGTGAGGAACCGTTCCTTCCACCACCACCACCACCACCACCACCAGACATTTATAGCTGTACCGTCATCACCATTACCACGGCCACCTTCACCGTCACTTCTCTCCATCTTACCGCTCACACGACCAAAATCTTAACCGCCGCCATCATATTCTTCACCATCACTACCATCTACACCGTCACATTCTTCTCCGTCTTCTACACTGCCACATTCTCCACCGCTGCCACCACCATCTACGCAACCACATTCTTTACTACCACCACGGCCACATTCATCACCTCCATCCACACTACCACATTCTTCACCACCACCACCTACGCGACCACGTTTTTTTTTACCATCACCTAGAAGAGCAGAGTCACCACTACTACCACCGTCTCCACCACCACCACCACCACCACTTACACGACTTCATTCTTTATCACCACCACCGCTTACTTAACCTCATTCGTACACCTACACTGTCATATTCTTCATAGACAAGTCTGCAACTAATACTGTCACATTCTTAACCACTATCACCACAACCATAGCACCATGCAACCACCAGGTGTACCACCACATTCATACATCACAACATCACCATCAAAAGGGAACTTAAGGGAAAAAGAGTTGAGGTGTAATAATCTCTGGTGATGTGAAGCCAAGCAGTGCACTGAAGCAGTTAAAAAGGGGCGAACAGAATTCTTGGATTTATAGACAGGGCGATCGAATTTAAGTCTAGGGAAATTATCCTCACATTTTACAGGTCCCTGGTGCGTCCCTGTGTCTTTAATCAAGTGTTCAGTTTTTGTCATCTTTCTCGAAAAAAAAAAAAATATATATATATATATATATATATATATATATATATATATATATATATATGTTGAAGAAAGTATAAAGGCGAACTACCAGATGATTCCCGGACTGAGAAGTAAATCCCGTGAGAGCCGACTGAACGACTTAAAATTTATTCAGTTAAAAAAAGGAAGTTAGTGAGTGATTACATGCAGGTAGTCAGTGTTATCAAAGGCTTTGATTAATCTCGATTTAACAAGCTGCATAAGGACAGATATGTCTGTTTCTTCCCGTAATAAAGGATAGACGTTCTGCCTCTATGAGGCGAAGTACTATATCTTCAACGGGGTTTTTAACAGATGGAATGATTTACCAATAAGAGTCGTTGAAAGCAGTAACATACATACGTTAAGAATAGACTTGACATACATGTCGCAGGAAGTCCACAAATGACATTTTTTACGCCATCTTAGTTACATGAAAAGTTAGCACTTGTTTTTCCTTAAAATATGTATTCTTCTCTTACTGCGGTCTTTGCGTTCTGACATCCCTTCTGCTACCACAAACAGCCTCGTTAGGACCAAGTGGTCTTTTGCTGTTTGAATTCGTCTGTCATCCTTTGTATAACACAACCACATTCTTCACCAACACCACCACAGCCATACCACTCTCACTGCAACATTATGCACTACCACCCCTCCTCTGCCTAACACCACAGCCACTCTCCACTCTCGCTACAAAATTATACCACCACCACCGCGCTGCCATCCACGTTACCACATTCTTCACCACGACCACCGAGTACCAGTTTCATCACTGACACATTGTCATAAACCACAACCACTTCCATCGCCTCGACTATAGACCAATTGCCCCTCTCTCACTAGAATGTTCTTTCAGTGGAAGTACTAAACATTAGATATTGCATACCACCAGCAGGAATCGCTAGAATAGAGCCTTATTAAGATTCTAGAAGTGAATGTCGGAATACTAGATTGTGATGGCCATGGATACTTTAAGGCTGTAGCCTCAGAGTCAGATTGAAGTAGTATCAGCCACGATAGCCCGGCCTTATGACTGGTTTACACGGACAGACGAGGATTCATCCCATCCCACACCTCTCAGCTGTTCGATTTGTTTATGGCCGGGCAAACACTCTCCACACTACCACTATATAACCACAACATGTACGACGCAACACTGTAACCGTATGTACCACGATACCGCCTGGGCCCAGCCCGGGCTGTTGGGGGCGAAGACTCTACGAGGTGTCCACTGTAACCACATTTACCCACTACGTGTACCACGCTACCGCAGTAGTGTCATGTACCGCACACGCTGTAGCCACATGTACCACACCACCATATGCACTTTCGCCGTAAACCTCACCAGCCGTTTGAATAACATTGCAGTTCCCAACCGCCTGATTCACACTGCCATACTTTAACCTTGTGAATCACATTGTTTTGATGATTCACACTGCCACGATCTTATCTCGTGAATCTCTCAATATTGTTTTGATAATTTACACTGCCATGGTCGGGAATCACATTATAATGTTTTGACGATGATTCACTCTGCCATGGTCAGACCTTGTGAATCATACTATCATGTTTTCACGATGATTCACACTGTCATGGTCTAACCGTGAATCACTGTTTTTACAATGATTCACAGTTCCATAGTCTAACGTCGTGAATCAAACTATAATGTTTTCACGATGATTCGCACTTCAGTGGTCTAACCTTGTGAACCACTATAATGTTTTGACGGTGATTCACACTACCATTTTTTTAACCGTGCTAACCATACAACCATGCTGCAACCACGTAAGTCACCCTACCATATTCCAACTTGGAGAATCATACGACTGTATTCGAAGTGAATCACACTAGCATCTCGTAATCAACCAAGTAAATCACAGAACCGTCCCATAATCAGGTAAATCACGCTACCACACCGTAACCAGACTGATCACACTCCCATGCTGAATCCATTTGATTCATTCAACCATACTGGAACCGCAGTGAATCATACAGACGTGCCATAACCACGTGGATCACGCCAACAGTATCGAATCTCTTGTACCATACTACCATGCACTGTGTGGACCATAGAACTTTGCACCAACCCTATAATCCTTATTGCCATGTTGTGACGACATGCACTTCGCATGGTATGTTGTAACTTGCATGAAGTACCACGCTCCTGTACCCTAACCACTCCAACCGTACCACGTTGCTACATCCATGTGAAGTGCATGACCTTGCTTTAGCTACGTGTACTCGCACCACAGTACTGTATTTCAGCTACGTGCCCCACGCCATTTTGTCTCCCACGTGTGAATTCTGCCAACTGCATGTACCACTTCCATCATGCTTTGAAAAGTACGTGAATTCTGCCAACCACGTGTATCATGCCACCATGCGGTAACCACGTGCTTTCTTACAGCCACGTGAACCACGCCGCCGTGCTTTAAGCACGTGAGTTCTTACGAAGCTTAGATCTCGTGGACCACATGCTCAACATCACGTGCTTCAACTAAGAGCCACAATCATGTATAGTGAAAGACAAAAGTGGGTTGCCGGTTTTATTCGATGATTATTTATATCTGGCGAAACACAGTGGAAGGCTTGCCACAGTTGGCATACCTGACTTCAGTGAATCATATGTGGTGTTGGTTCGGATCAAGGGTCGAATAATCCCAGGCGAATCTTAAAGGCTCATATCATTATTTATCCTCTAGTGCTCCGTGCCTGACTGTCGTTTGTGAGATAATATGGGAATTATTATAGGTCGTTTTAAATCAGTCCAAAATTTGTGAGTAATTGTTCAATAAAGAAAGTTTTTTTTAATAAATCTTTTATCTTAAAAGACATTCAGTGGCATTTGTGTGGAAGCACCGCTCAGAGATACCAACTGTTTGTATTATGCGTGGAAGCGCGCGCCAGAGTGCTTGCCTTTCACATTTTGCCTCAAATCTTTCACTGCACACGGCACGTGAACGTTGACGTGCGCCGACCACGTGCGCCATAGAATCATGACGCATTACGTAAGTATAACCAGAGAACATGATTATTTTTACGTGTATTTCGGCAGCTATTACGTGGACGACTCATTTTATAGAATGTATTCATTATTTGATAACGTAATGAGTCTGTAGGTGGCATCAGCATAGTTTGATGGTGTCCATAAACCTTATGGTACGAATGAAAACTTAAAAGTAGACCTCAGGAATGTACAGAAAAATGACTTTAGTTAATGTTTACAGCAGACATATTGCGTTTGTTGGGGAGACTTTGTCTTTTATTGCTATTATTCCCGTTTATCATGCTTGTCTCACTGGGAAGTGTGTACATAAGCTATGACGGTCGCCACAACCTCCCATACCCATTAGATTAAGCGTTAAGCATATTGTGATGTGGAATATAATGACCGCGTGAGCAGGTTGGGAGAACCCTTGGGTGTGATGACCTAGTCTCTATACCTGACCCTTGATGGTCAGGTCATAGGTCATGCCAGCATACCTGTGGGTCGCACCGTCGTGTGCTCTGGTGGTTAAGATTTACGGAATATTTGGAGACAAACAGGTCTCACGGCGGAGGCTGAGATCAGCATCGTTAGACTTGAAACAGTATTGTCACATACACACAGGCCAGACGAGGGTTTTGGACGAGTGTGATGGCCATCGTGTCACGGCCCAGAAGGCGAAGTCTTAAGGGTATTGACTGGAGATGTTTGGTGATGGATCAGCAGTTTCTTAAGAAACCTGACTTTAAATGTAAGACAACAGAATAGATTCCGGCTGGTGTGCTGCGAAGAGCTGTTATACATCAGGGAACAATGCTTCCTCCACTGCCTTCGCTTCCACCACCACCACCCACTTTTACCACCACAACCACCCACTACCAACATTATCACCGCCCCATTAATATCTCTAGACTGTTAATTACATCTTTCTGTAATTACAGTCATCATTATAATGTAACCTTACCAGTGCTGCCATCACCGGACCTCGCAATTATCGCACACCCGCCACCACCGCACATCTTGTTTGGCCTTTGCATGTTCCCGGTTGGTGGGTCAGGTTTTTGTCGTTTTGCTTTGGAAAGTGGTTGATTTTTCTGGTGATATCTGTTGAATTGTCACATTTCGTACCTTAAGTAAGTGTCAGGTGATCACCATCCCCCGTTTTCTTGTTTTAAGTGCTAGTAAATTACTGGACCAGTGGTTGTGGTGGGGTGGTGGTGGTGGCGGTGGTGGTGCTGCTGCTGCTGTTGGCATCCCCTAAACCCGAGGTATCCACTGGAGGCAGGTTTATCAGGTATACTTTGAAGAAACCTGTAAAGTTTCCTCGCAAGAAAACCCCAGTCATGTATCTACGATTTTTCTTACACTTGCCGATAACCAGCCGAAAAGTCTCGCGTCATGAATTTTAATTTTTGTGCACCTGCTTCTTGTTTCCATTGTCACTTTTTTTTTTTTTTTTTTTTGTCAGTCATTTCTACGTCTCTCCACTTAGGCGTTTCTTTCTCCAGCAGGCTCCTACCCCATATTAGCATGTCCTCATCCTCCCACCTCACCAAAATTCACATTTGTTTTTTTTTTTTTCGGCCCAAAATAGTCATTATTGATTTTGTTGCCTGGCAGATTTTTGTCAGCCACTGACGTTTATTATATTACTAAACTCCCCCTCCCCCCGTAGACAAGGTCCTCCCTACACCTCTTCCCCCCTCAACGTCCCAGCCGCCGACATTTTCTAGCCTGTCCACCTCAAAGGACCTCTCACGCCCCAGGCTCCTTTCGTAGGCTAGGTTCTTCTCGTATAGTAAAGTCCCAGTCACACACACACACACAGACCCCTTCCACGCACCAGGTCCCTTCCACATACCAGATCCTGCTACGCATCAGGCCTCTTCCACGCACAGGCCTCACATACCAGGACCCCTTAACAAACAGACCTCTGACACCAGGCTCTTTCCACTCACACGCCTCTCATACACCAGGTTTCTTCAGTACACAGGCATCTTACACACACCCGCCTCTTGCCGTACACGGGCCATCTCAACGTACCAGAACCCTTCCTCAAACCAGGCTCCTTCGACGCTCATACTTCCCCACACACGACGCTCTTGTCACACACAGATCCTTCACACACCAGACTTCTTCCACACACCATGATCCTTCCACACACCAGGCTCTTTTCACGCATGCATCTTCCACGCACCAAACCCCTATCACACACAAGGCCTCTGCCACTCACACAGTGCTTACCGCACACACCAGGTTCCTTCCACACACCGGACCCCATCCACGCACGACCCTGTCCTCACACCAAATCCCATCCACGCACGACCCTGTCCTCACACCAAATCCCATCCACGTACGTTCCCCTCCTCACACCAGATGCCAACCATACACTAGAATTCCTCCACACATCAGATCCTATCCACACACTAGATAACCTCCACCTCTGATCCCATCGACATACCAGATCCCAACCACATACCGGACTCCATCCACGTACCGGATCCCAACGACATATATGAGCCCATCCATGCACCAGATATACTAACGCCAAATCCCATCCGCACACTAGATCACCTCCACCCACCACATACCATTCAAACTCCAGATCCCTTTCACACACTAGTTCCCATCCGAACACTAGACCTCATCTACACGCCAGACCCATCCAATTTGCATCCGGAAATAACATCCTATTAGCTCGATAGGCATGGAAGACTTTGTAGAATAGTACCTTTGAAGTCCAAAGATGCGACACAAAAAGAGAGAACACATAAAACATCCGGGGCCCAAGACTCTTCAGAAACAGCATGTGTTGCACAGTGTAGGTTAAGAGTGCAATGGACAAGTACCTCCAAAGTGTTCCACACCAGCCAGGCTGTGGTATCTATGTTGGCCTACGGGCTGCGGCTTCCAACAGCTTGGTCGACCAACGAGCCAATCCCACATCCTGGGCTCAGCCCGGGTTGTGGTGGTGGAAACCCCCCGAAGGCTTCACCAGGTATTCACACACCAGATCCCCTCCACACACGCTAGATCCTTTCCACACACACTAGATCCCTTCCACACTCCAGATCCCCTCCACACACACTAGATCCCCTCTACACTCCAAATCGCCCCCACGCACCAGAATCCCCTCCACACACCAGACCCCATCCACACACCAGATCCCATTCACCCACCTGGTCCCATCCACATAGTAGACCCAGTCCGCACACCAGATCCCACACACCAGACCCTCTCCAAACACCACACACCAGCCACACGCTAGACCTCATCCACACACCAGACCTCGTCCACACACACCTGACCCCGTCCACGCACCAGACCCCAGCCACATCATCTATATCTGGAAAATCCTAGAAGGTATGGTTCCCAACTTAATTCGGAAATGATATCTTACTGGCACTAAATAAGAGAACACCTTAAACATCTGGGGCACAAGACTTCTTCAACACCTTGCCATACACAGTCGGAAACAGCTTGGGATGCACGATAAAGTTCGTGTGCATTGGGCACGTACATACAAAGTGTACCAGACCAGCTAGGCTGTGGGGGCTGTTTGGGCCTGAGGGCTGTGGCTTCCAGCAACTTGGTCGACCAACGACCCAATCCACCAGCCTGAGCCCAGCTTGGGCTTTGGGGATGAAGACCCCCCCGAAGACTTCACAAGGTATTCGTAGGGTATTTACACTAGATTCCCTCCTCACACCACTCCCATCAACTTACCAGATTCACACCACAAACTAAACCCATCCAGTTTCCAGATTCCCCCCCCCCCCATTACACCAGATTCATTCACACACCAGACACCTCCATACACTAGATTCCATTCACGCACCAGATTTATCTACACACCAGTTTGTATTAACTTCATAGTGTTCAGAATTGTTTTTGATAATCTTAGAACTTTAGAATGTATAACAAGATCGTGGGTAAGTATTTACAGAGTGTTTCAGATCAATCAGGTTGTGGTGCTTACGTGGGCCCGCCGGGCTGCAGTTTCCAACAGCTTGGTCGACCAACGACCAATCCACACTTCAGATGCCATCCGTACACCTGATGCCATCCACACACCAAACCCCTTCCACACACTTGACCCCGTCCACACACCAGAAACTTTTACACACCAACATGCAGGGTGAGCCTGCGTTCTAAAACTTGGACTGGCTACTTATGTTTTTTACGAGGAGTCTGGTGTCGTAATCTTCACACCATGATAGATGTGGCCCCGTACCTGCACCATCCATCACTCTTTATCATACTACGATAATGGTAGAGTTTGGGTCCCTTTTCAGCTTTGGTGTGTGGACTACGGTCGGCTGTTTTGGCCTTGTTGGAGGATTTTCTGTCCCCTCAAATTCTGTACTCCTCTCCTGGTCCTTCGTATTTTTGATGATTTCTCTTGTTAGCACCAGTCTCATTTGCGTTTCACTTTTAAAACTGTTTTGATTATTCACATTTATGTTGCCCATCTCTCTCTCTCTCTCTCTCTCTCTCTCTCTCTCTCTCTCTCTCTCTCTCTCTCTCTATTGCTGTTCCAATACATCTCTCTCGCCGGTGGATGGTGGTGTTGGTGGCACTTGAGAATATCCCGTAGGACGTGTGTTAGTGAAGTAGCAAGGGTTGAGGAGAGGTTGGGGGGAGGGGTACTAACGGGATCCGTTTTCTTCCCTTGCCGTTGATGCAGGTCATTGTGAAGGTTCCCCACTGTCTGGAATGCCGAGGCTGGCACGAAGCTTCACCAATTTGGCTTTTCTGTGTTGCTTTGTAGTATTTTAGGCAATACTTTTGCACATACCTTTTTCTTGAGCCACTTTGTATTAACTTTGTAGTGATCAGATTTTTTTTTTTTTTGGGGGGGAGGTTAATCTTCCTTAGGACTTCAGAATTTACAGGAAGGTCGTGGGTAAGTATTTACAAAGTGTATCAGATCAACCAGGCTGTTGTGGCTCCTTAGGCCTGCAGGCTTCATTCTCCTACAGCCTAGTCAACCAGTGAGTGACCCATCCCAACAGGAATGAAACTTTTCCGCTTTAGTAGAGGGAAAATTGTTATGGCTGTAGAGAATTTTAGGCATTCTGTATTCCGGACGCGCTTACCTTGTTTAAGATTTACTTTTTTTTTTTTCCGAGTAGCCGGCACCGATGGACCGTAAGCTGGTGATAGTATTTTGCCGACTAGTCTTATCTTTTTCTTTATTTCCATTTTATTATTGGGTTTATGAACTTTTCCTGTTTAAGAATTTTTTTTTGTTGCAGATGTCATTTCTAAAGAGAAAAGATCACTTTTACTTGCAGGTCCGGGTCGAGGGAGAGCCTATACCCTTCGCCATCTTGAAGCCCAGGCAAAGTAGTAGGTTCAAACTGGAAGACTTAAGTCACTTTACCTGACCTCCGAACTCACTCTCTCTCTCTCTCTCTCTCTCTCTCTCTCCGCCTACCTCAGCGTAACCCAGAGGTGACGCAGAGAATATAAACTAAGCGGAAAAAACGCTAGAAGGAAGAGAAACGTTTGAGCCACTGGTGCCGAAAAGTCGTGGAAAAAAAAAACAAGATTTGTTCCTCCATTTTTTCTTTTCTAAAGAAGGAAACGAAAAAGTTTTTACTTTTCATCATTACTGAAGTAGGAACTGACATGTGAATATTGTATAGAGATACCAGGTTACCCCCGATGCTTCGGAGAAAGTGCCCTGGTCTTCTCAGTTCGACTCCACCTGTCTAACTGGAGGAGTCATTTGAGTGATGTCAGCAGGTTCAGATCTTCTGTTTTACAGTACGTGGGAAAGCCAGATAACAGTGTCTTGATGGTCTCTAACGCGGTTATTTTACTTGGGGACAGGTTAGTAAACCAGGACAGAAGAGTCAGAGGCAGATCTCGAGACGCACCAACCAAGCTGATTGCTTTGAGGATATATGGTTAAACATTAGGGGTCACGGGTCTGTGAATTAGGAGTGGTCTTGAGTAGTTACGCAGGTCGAGTGAAATTTAGTTCAGTATGGGCTGCACTAGTAGGTTATCAGTGGTAATGGAAGATACATTTAACTTCTTTATAATCTATATATTGGATTCTTTGAGAATTATTCCCTCATTACTGGGATTGATAGGAATCTGATAGGGAAATGGATTCACTTTTCGAGTTTGTAACAGTTAGCTGCAAACATTTTGATCGGACACAGACTGAGCTGGGAGGATGGAGTTCAGCCCAGGAATACATGGTGAAGTCTTTGGGGGGCTTCATCCAAAGGCCCGGGCTGTTGGAATAGGTCTTTTGTCGACTAAGTTGTTGGAAGCTGCAGCCCTCAGGGCCAAATACTCCCCACAGTCTGGCTGGTCAGATTCACTTTGTAGGTACTTGTCCAATTCACTCCTGAACGTCTCTACCGTTCATCCCATTGCTGTTTCTGACGGTGAATGGTAAGGTGATGAAGAGAAGAATCTTGGGCCCAGGATGTTTAAGATGTTCTCTCTCTTTGTGCATATTGCACCTTTGGATTTCAAAGGGAGTACTTTACAAAGGCTTCCATGCTTGTCGTGCTAGGAGGATGTTATTTCCGAATGTAAGTTGGGAACCATACCTTTCGGATTTTTCTAGTGGCATAACCATAGAAAGAGATTTCGGTTCCAGTAATTTTGTTCCTTTGCCTCATTAATATGAACTGTAAAGGATCTCTGGACACTTTCTAAATCCGCAGTTTCTCCCACCTTATAGGTTATTGTTAGAACGCAACAGTATTCAATTTGTGAAAGAATTAGCGCCCTGAATGATATCGTCATTGGTTTTTCTTCCCTTGTCTTGAAGGTCCGCAGGATCCACCCTGCCAGCCTTCTGCATGAGGCAACCGTTGTTTTGTCGGGTTCGTTACTTCAAGGTCTTTCATTCATTATTCAACTGGTTTATGGTAGCGTCTGTATCTGTCTGTTATTGTGCTTTTCCTTTCTTCATATTTCCCCTAGAAGTTGAGACTTATCTTCTTTATAAGCTTGTTGTTCTCGGTTGCTCAGTTAAAGGCTTGGTTTATGTCTGTTCGTAGCCTTTCGGTATCATCTGTTGATGAGATTTTCATACTTATCCTTGTATCATCTAGAAAGGATGATATGAAACTGTGACTCTCGTTTGCGTCAGTGTGAGATTTAAGAATGAGGAACAGAGGGAGTGCAAGTACAGTTCCTCGGTGGACTGAGCTTTTTACTGTGGAGGCGCTGATGATGGCGTGGTTCATAGCTACGTGTTGTGATCTGTTTTTCCCATTATTCCCATCTTTTGCATTTTGTGTGTTATGACACCATGGTCACGTTTGTCAAATGCTTCTGCAAAGTCTTTGTAAATCACGTCAGCATTTTCTCTGTTTTCCTGAGCTTCGACAATCCCATCATAGTGGTCAAGCAACTTTGAGAGGCAAGCTCTTCCCGCCATGAAACCATGTTGTCCTGGATTATGTGTATAGTTCGTAGATAGCTCACTTTCATAAATTCAGTCAGCTTGCCTTTTAGAACTCTTTCGAAGATTTTAATGGTGTGCAATGTTAATGCAGTTGATCGATTGTGTTTTAGGATTGCTTTGCCTCCACCTTTGTGGAGTGGAGCGTTGTGGGTCAGTTTCAGACTCGGGAATGACGCCAGAATCTAGACTTTTTCTCCCGAGAATACTGAGTGTACGTGCTAGCGTAGGTTATACCGGACATAGGTGAATTCATGAAAGCATTTTTTTTTTCTTAAATTTGTCTAAATATTCATAGACAAAGCATGGGTGAAGTGTACATGGCTAGGAGTTGGTGGAGGCAACTGTTGAGCGTACAGCAGGGACAGTACTTCGAAATAAAGAGGGTGGCAGGTAGGCCTAGTTGGGCTAATAGACCCAATTATTTCAATTTATTTTTTTGCCGCCATCACCGCCTAGGTTATTGTACACCCCATGCTCATCCTGTGAACTGTGGCGCCGAAGAATTATGGTTACACAAAGGGTCTTTGTCGGACCACAGTGGGCATATGATTACAACAAAATTGTTACAGAGCTGGTTCATTACATAGGCTTAGGCTTACAGTCTTTCATGTTGTGAATTAGTCTACCAGATAAAAAAAAAAGAAATATCTTGCAGGGTTTGTTTAGATCCTATCCCTTAGACTGTGAAGGTATAGTATGCTAGTTTGTGTCACGTAATCTGGCTGCAATCTGTACACTTCACATGATTAACATCCCCAGATAGGCTTAAGCGAGATGAGTACCACTAGCCTAGTGATTAACATCCTCAGATAGGCTTAAGCGAGATGAGTACCACTAGCCTAGTAGTAGATAACATTGACGCCTTGTAGTCTTCTGGTCTTGTTACTTTCTCCATTCACATGTTTTGACACATTTCTTTGTGATGGATCAACTAGTTCCTCTTTGTACTCGTCTCTTTGCTTCAGATAGACCTTTTAGTTCTTAATTATATATTTAAGACTTCATATTGACAATTCCAAAAGGTCCTTGCCCCGTTCGAAAAGGAGGAACAGCTTTAATGTCTTTGGTATAATACAAAGCAAGGTACATAGTATGGGTTATACATATACAGAGTACTGTATCAGAGTTCGTTTAAATACAACACAAAATATTTAAGTGAAAAGCGAAAACAATTCTCATGGTTATACATACAGGGTAAAGTTGAACTGGAAGTGATACATAGGAATATCAGATAACATCATGCATAATTTACGTGAGGCAATAGTTTACTGAGGGTTACTTATGAAAAGTTACATGGTTTTGCCTATTGCAGTACATACATAAACAAACCACATTCGTGGGAGTGAATAATGTCACCATGAACTTACATTTTTCAAGAGGGAAGAACCCCTCCTCCGTCGGGGGTGTTTTAAGGTCAGGGTTCACCTTTTCGCTGGCAGGGACGAAACTGAACCTAACGTTGTGCTTCCTACTCTGCATAGAAGGTGTTTGGACGCCTGGTGTGTGGTGACGGGGTATCGTAACGTAAGGGACGGGCTGCCTGGCCGTGCACTCTCCTTGCGCTCCGATAGAGGATGTAGTAAAGCTGAAAATGTCAACTTGTTTTTATCCCCGGGAAAAACAGTAGACATTTATATTGCAAGTGGGGATGTTGGTTATAACATCACCACCAGTTGCACACCGTCCCCCAGTTATGATAAGGGAAACTTGTGTAAATATCCATGGCCTGACACAGTATAAAGATCTATTTGTTAAGATAATAGAAACATTTATAGTCAAACCCTGCGGAAAAAGATCCACTCACTGGTTGAACATATACCAATCTACCTGATCAGCAACAGTGGGTACGAAGGCTTGCAGTTCTGTCTAATCAGAGGAGAGGAGCAGTCCATCTTGGCCCCAGACCGAGTCAAGGAGATAAAGGCAAACCTCCCAACCTAACCAAAGGTAACAATGGGTAAGGTAAGATCTATTGGGAAAGGTTTGACTCTGACCCGTAACAATGAGTTATGTTGGCAGGGCAGTGAGGGTTGTGCTAGCCAGGGGAGGGGTAGCTGGAAGGGTTTGCCAGCACGGAGGACGCCTTATAGGTAGACAGACCTGTTGACCTGTCTCACAGTCGGCCTTCCAACCAGTCACCAGGCTTATCAGCCATCTAGGTAGCTGGTCAGGTCTGACCAGCTACCACCCGGCTTGTCACACAGTCAGCAGGTTAACTGGTCATTTTTTTTAATTGGTGGTTAGGAGGAAGGGGGAAAAAGGAAGAGCTGGATAGGGAAAAATAAGGTTGCAAATTGTAAGATAGAGTGTACGAACGTACGTATGTTGTATGTTTTGCTGTATTGTGTGAATGGTTTACAGGGCTAGTAATTTTGCTGCTTTATTTATATATCTCCGGCAGACTGGATGTGTGTTCCATGTTGTTATTCGTTATTGGTTTAGGGAGGAAGCCAACCATCTACCTAGCTGGTCGCCATCCAACCAGCCAGGAACAGGCCACCACATAACCAGTGAGACACTTGTCTTGCCTGCCACCCATCCAGCCCACCCGCCTACCTGCAGCTTAGTCAGCAGAGGCTGGTATTGAGTGTTAATTCCCCAAGTGATGCATGGGTACTGTGACAGGTGTGAGGGTGTGTTGGGAGGCCGGTAGGGTGGCGTGGGAGACCGCTGGACCTGGGTCAGCCAGGATGTTGTTCACTGTGGGAGAGAACTGTGCCCAACGTGGTTCAGTGAGTGGTGTTGCCCTCCGCTTACCCCCTTACGTCTTCTTCTTGGGTTTTCAGACTCGTAGCGGTGGATTTTCAGCGCAGCAGCTTTACAGCAGGGGTGAGTATGCGGCAGAACAAACTTTGCTCGGGGGGAAAAAAAAAAAAGTGTGTGGTTTGCGACACATAGGGGAAGAGTTGGGAGGGGACTGTGGAAAGACCAGTTTACCCATATGCCACGATGAGGCTAGGCTAGTTGTTAAGAACAGACGACACAACAGAATTATCTCTCCGGTATACTCTCACGGTTTTGCTGTAGTCAGTTACTTGAGAAGGGAAACAGATTCTAGTGTGACATAAGCAGGTATAAGGATATATTAGTGAGCCGTCCGTGAATGATTGATAGAATGAAATTTTCGAGTGAAAAGGGATTGTAATTTTTACTTTGGGTGCGGCAAAGTTACGTCATGCATGTGACCATTGATAAAAGAAAATATGTGTTGGAAGTTATTAGCGATTATGGAACCTGATTCTCATTTTTTTGAGTGTCGAACAGAGATGGTTATCCGTAGTAGAATGGGAAGTGATATATTGCATAGCGTAGAGCAGAATGAGATCACATTATCGATAGTAATGAAAAGTAATTCAGCGTGGAACGGAGTGCGGCGATTACCTCTATTGATAATTTGATGGAAAGTAATTAACGCAGGAGCACGGCACTGAGAAATTACAGTGATATGGTCGTGGAAAGTAATCTGGCCAGCGGTGACATAAAACTCGTCACTGATGTGAACGTGAAGAGGAAAACAGCGAAGCGACGGGTAGGGTGTGATATGGTTCGTGTGAGATTGTACCTCGAGTTTTTTTTAGTTTTTTTTTTTTTTTTTATATTCGCCATTTCCCGCGTTAGCGAGGTAGCGTCAAGAACAGATGACCGAGCCTTAGAGCGGATTATTATTGTCATTGTTCTTGTTGTTTTTGTGCACTCATTACTGCCATTGTTCACCTGGAAGTGTGCAGCAGAATTAATGGCGTGTTCCAATGAAACCATCAGGAGGGTGTAGGGGGAAGTGGTATGGTTGATAACAGCAAGGCATTTCGGTGAAGTGGCCCAGTCAAGGTAGGTGTCGGAGGGTGGGAGAGACGCAGGTTCCCACGGGCATGCGGACGGGAACAGTTGCGGGAGTTAACGTGTAATGAGTCGTATTCTTCAAACTCCGCACTTACTGCCCGCCCGACGTACACCGGCCGACACGTCGCCCCTCACCGGCCGGCCGGAAACGCCGCCGTCGACACCTTTATATGGTGGGATGGCGGGTGCTGGAGGGTGGCATTGGTCGCCGTGGGAGGCACAGCAAAGACCTAAGCAGAACTGATGATATTGACACAGAAAATAAAGTGAATTTCAGTTGTTATGCAAAGAAGTAACATCACTGTTCAGGACATTAAATCTGGTAAAACATAAAGTCCATAGGAAGGCATTTGCTAACACGCATATCAGATAAGGAGTCACTTACTGTTATAGAAGTTCGGAACAGTCACTTACTGTTATAGAAGTTCGGAACAGTCACTTACTGTTATAGAAGTTCGGAACAGTCGCTTACTGTTATAGAAGTTCGGAAAACTAGCTAGAGCACGAATGAAATTAGTTTTAGGCCGGGGTTTGCAAGATCTGAAAACTTGCAGGATCACAGCGATATAATTGTAGAGGTGCAGGTTCTGGAGGATAAGCTATATTCTTTTGAAACAAATCATGAAAAGCTTTGATACATGTGGTGTCACTGCACACACACCACATTAGACAGGTGTAACGGCTGTCAGGTGGGAAGATGGTACAACAGTTTCCCGATTAAAAAAGATGGCAACAGCTTGGCATTACAGAAGATCATATGGAGAACGTAGCCTGGACCAAGCTTTGGAGGTGATAGGTAAACTTGCCCCTGAAATCAGAGAAACTTATTACGAAAAAGTTGGGTTGGTGTTCTGTAAGTTATCTTTGCGGCAGTAGCTCCTTTGGTAAGGTTCACGAAACTTGGGGACAGTCTTCACACATATACGTCTTTATAGCTGATTATCTCTACAGTTGCAGCGACACTGTAGTTACAGCTCACAACACAGAAATGTTGTGGATCGCGCGTCGTCCAAGTCACGGGACTGTAGTTTGTGGTTTTCGTTGTGCAGGTCATTCTGTGTCAGGTGGAGAATTCGCGCAGCGCTCCAAAACGTCGAGCCGGAGGCCCCGCCCGAGGTTCAGTTTGAGGGGACCCTCCCACAGGCCATCCCACTATGTCCAAGTGGGATCAGGTTAACGTAACACAAGTGGACAAGCTAAGGTAACATAATGCAACCCGCTGGCGCAAGTCTTGCCTCGGGTCTTGTCTCTACCACGCCAGAGAGAAAGAGATAGTATGGTTCTGAAGGGACGGAGGTGGTAGAGGAAGTATGATACGAAAGGGAAGACAGCGTTTAAGGAAGTATGATACTGAAGGGAAGGCAGTGGTGAAGGAAGAATGATACTGAAGGGGAGACAGTGGTAGAAGAAGTATGATACTGAATGCAAGGCAGTGTTGGAGGAAGTGGGAAAGAAAGGGACAAAAGGAAGATTGACATTAATAAATGAAATTCACAATGAAAAAAAGTTTTATCCTTGGAAATTGCTGACGATGAAGTCTTATGAGTGACAGAGGAATTGGACAGAGACGTGAGGGGTGTATGATGAAGCCAATACAGTGTGTGATGGATGGTGAACCTGAGGAACCTTCGATTGGCTAGCCTCAGGCAGCGGCTGCTCAGGTGACTCCTGCATCACGGCTTCCAGGGTAAACCATTCTGTGCTCGTGTGATGCTCCTCTCGACCACCGACAACAAGTCGTACAAGGACTGTGTTGCATTCGAGACCAATCGCTGGTATATACTTAATTCGGTATCTGCAGTGATGTTTGAGAAGTTACAAGGGGAATGATTACGTGATTTCTTTCGTATCGGAGAACACTCAAGCGAAATTCGAGTCATGGTCACTTGTGTCCGAAGATGGTTGGCACCTGGTGTATATGTGTGTGATCAGTCAGGGACGAGGCCTTAAGCTTTTGTGTCACGACCACTGGCTTGGTAGGTCAGTTGGGAGGGATGTGTGGCAGGCCTGGAGGAGTGATGTTTGAGAGACGAGGTGTTGAAGGTCACTTGTACGTCAGTGTGTGGTGTGTCTCGAATTTCATGCACCTGACCTGCTTCAGCCTGTATTGACTGTATTATGTTTGTGTATGAATTGATATGTCTGTGGGTGCCTTAAAAAGGCATTACACACTGTTCACTCGTTGTATGTTTGTACAATATTTGTTAGATTTTAATTTAAGAAGAGTGGTAGGTTAGGAGGAGGGATTTAGGTTGCATGACAAGGCGGGGGAGATATGGCAAGTCAAAAGGGAGAGGCGGAATGGATGTCATGATGGTGGTGGTTTGGCAAGCCTGTGTTAGGGAGGCAGGGTGTGTGGCAGGACTGGCTAGAAAGCAGGAGGGAGGCGGAGTGGGTCGTAGGACTGGCTGGGTAGCAGAAGCGAGGCAGGACGGTTGGTAAGAGGGAGGCATAATGATTGGCAGGGTGGGTGGCAGGAGCTAGGCAGGGTAGGTGGCAGGAGGGAGGCAGGGTGGATGACAGGAGGGAGGCAGGGTGGGTGGCAGGAGGGAGGCAGGGTGGGAGGGAACCAAGAGGGAGGTAGGGTGGGTGGCTGCGCCGGGGATCCCCGCACCTGGTTGAATCTCTTCACTTTGACATTCAGAGCGCTGGGCAGAAATCACACTGCGCCAGAATTAGCCTTGTCCAAGGGGAGGATGGATGGTAGGGCAGGAGGAGGGATGCAGGATAGATGGCTGAGCAGGAGGATGAGGGAGGGAGGGAGGCAAGAGACGGAGGAAAAGGCCAGAACAGTTGATAAGGGTGGAGGAGGGGTAACGGGATGGGTAACGGAACGGTCGGTAGGTGGTTGGGTGATCGTTGGCGGAGATGATGGAACAGGAATAAGGAAGCTGGGTGATGGGATAGAGAAAGGAGGTAGGAAGGGTGGCAGTACAGGATGAGGGAGGCAGGATGGCAGGGCGGGAGGCGGAAGTGTGCGTGCTGCAGGACTGAGGGCGAAGGCCACACACTCTCACCAGCCGGCCGGCCCCTCGGGGGAGAATGTGAGGCTACGCCGGGAGGTCACCACTGCTGTGACGCTCCCTGCCACACAACCTGTCCCGGGGAGGGAGGGAGGTCACCACTACTGTGACGCGCCCAGCCGCACTACCTGGCCCGGGGAGGGAGGTCACCACTATCGCGACGCTTCATACAACATTACATAGCCCGGGGAGTGAGGTCACCACTACTATGACGCTCCCTGTCGAACTAACTGGCCAGGGAAGGGAGATCACCACCATTGTAACGCTCCCTGCTGCACTGCCTTGTCCGGCAATGGAGGTCATAACTACTGTGACCCTCCTTGCAACCTTTGGAGGAGCAACGTTGTGGTTGGGAGTTTTGGTCACGGTACAAAGGAGTAAGGCAAGGATTCTACTACACCTTGAAAGTTGATACAACGCGGCTTAATCATGTATTAGGAAAGGTCTCGTGGTGTATGGGTTGTAGCAGGTGGTAGCTGTACTGACACAGAAGTTCTAGGAATTGTGGTGTGGCAAGGGACAGGAAACACACTAAGCTGAAGGATCTGCGATCCTGTTCAGTGGCAAAGATTTATGACTTACAGGGAAAGATAGCGCCATACAGGGAAAGTTGTGGCGTCGATGTGGCAGTTGTGCGGCGGGGCTGAGGTGAGGTGAGGTTGGAGAGTGGACCTTCGCGTTGCTAGGAGGTCACCATGACGACAGGCAGAGAGGCCAGCGCAGCCCTGTGTTTGTGTGAGATTTTTACCGTTTGTTGGCAAGGCAGGCTGTATGGATGTAGGTATGTGTATTTATATGTCTTCTCCCTATGCGTGTTTTAGTAATGTTCCATTCTTTGTATACGGGGAGGGAGTGCTGCACTTGTTTAGCTTCATCGCTTGAACTTTCTCTGCAGCTTCTGTATGCTGCACACATTTACAGTCTCATAACTCATTGTGTGTCTGTCTTTGTCTTTGGCGGCGTGTTTATTTGTGTATGTTTGTGTGAGGGCAAGATTTATATGCACACGCGTACTTGTATAGGTGCTCATATTTGACATTGATGTAAAGTTGAAACCACAGTTTCGTACCATTAATTGTAGGTGGTAGAATAAGGATGAAAAATTAATTTTTAAGGAAACGATAATAGACTGCTTTCGACGTCTGTTTCTGAAGATAATGATCTGTGTATCTCGAAGATAACTTTCTGCTGCTTCTTAATTGGTGAAAGGTAGACGTAAAAACCTGCACAGAATTTCCAACACAGATAGACATAATATCAATAGAAACGTAAAAGATTTGGAATTGATTTTGCCTTTGCAAAATTTCATCATAGCTAAGGGCACTTTCTTGTTTCTTTAAAGGAGGTGATCGGCTAGAGTTGACTAGTCCTCAAGACGAGCGCCATAGACCAGCAGTGACGCTCCTCAGAGCGCTAAATCGTCTTATAGTGGGATACCTTTGTGTGCTAAACATCACCCTTAGACGTTGAAGAAAATGTCGGGCAGCAAAACATAGACCGTTCTATGAATCGCAGATGGGAGGTGTATGGTTTATGTATGTAAACCTTGGAAGACTGGGAATCCGTCAACAACGAAAAGTCTTCAGAAAGTAGTATGAAATAGCATCACCGAAAAAATAGAAGATGCCACTGCATGCAATTGGTTAAAAACATTGTAGTCTAACAACTAGAGAACCTTATAAGAGTCTGGACAAATTTCTACGAATTTCACTGGATCAGTCAAGTTGTGAAAGATCTTTAGGCTTGCGGGCCATGTCCTTAGAGAACCTAACAGACCAATAGAATAATGGAATCTTGGTCCAGGACTTTTCTGTTGAGGTAAATAAGCCACCAAAATTATTGCAAGGTATGAGTGTATCGCTTTTATCTCTTCATACGAGGAACACGTTACAATAAATCATCTCCAAGGAGCATTAATGTTACCATTGTGGTGTTCATAATCAAGCAGTCATGACTAACACTTTTCAACGAGTCACTCACCACTGGGACGTCTGTTGTGGATGACGAAAAATGGTTACGGTGCCCGGTTGTAGGTGGCGTCGAGTATGGTCGTGTTCTGACTGTGTGCACAGAGTATGGTAATGTCTTAGTATTACGATAGCGAGGATTGACGCTGCTAGTGTTCCGGGCATGTAGAAGCGAAGCCCCGGTAATAACAGACTTGCAAAATTTCCTTAACGCTCGTCGTAGCTTGAAGGAGTGTGTTAGATCTGAATACTGTACACTGACTTAAGATTTATGCCGCTGTCTTGGGGGTTGAGCTTATGGCCCAGTGATTGTAAAATGGTGGAAGTTATGTGAAAATTATTCTGCTGACCTGAGAATTGTGGGAGTGAAAGTATTGTGACAGTGACTTGGGTTTGCCATAGTGACTTAATGTTTGTGGTGGTCAGGTTGTGACCTAGGGATTTGAAACCGGTGACCTGAAGTGTATGGTAAGGCTAAGAGAGCATTGCTAAAGTTGCGACGATGTTGTGTTAACGGCGCCAGTGCTGTTTCGCGTTCGGGAATCCTCCACTTGGATATTTAAGCTCCGAAGGTGGCCTGCGGTAGGGGCAGAGCAGGGTATGAGGGGAGTTCTGCATCATCGATTTATGCATCGTAGAATTCATCTTGATAACGAGAAGTTGTTTGTAAAGCCAGACCAGAGTAGTAGGGTAGGGTCCTGTCACTGGTAACAAGGCGTGATTCTGTTTTTCATAACTTTCAGTCCAGACCTGCTCGAATGATTGCTAATACTCAACCCAGCAACAGGCACACTTCTGTTGTGTGTAACCCAAGACCCCGAGTGGAGTGGATTCTGTTCAGTGTAGAAGAAATGTTGGTTACTCTCATCTTGTTTTGAGAATTGATCTTCACGTACATTTAGTTTTATGGTTGCGAATATTGCTTTGTCTTAATGTTGTGTTTGTTTTTGTATTTGTCTGTTACGGGGAGTCATACCTTCCTACTGTCTCGTTTTGCATCCATTTTTATATGGACATGTCTACTCTAACACACACACATACACACACTCGCCAGGCTAAGCCCGGTTTGTGTGTGTGTGTGTGTGCAGGCTGTGAGTTGCTAGGCGAGTTGTTCCGTAGTATGAGATAGCAACAGTCCTGGTGGTTGTGAGGTTGTTGTTGGCGTGTTCGTTGTTTATAGTCTGATTGCAGTGGCTGAGGTGGAAGTGGCAAGTACTGTCAGCTACAGTGTCACAGTTCCTTGATGTAGGTGTAGTGATGAGTGTTAGTGTAATAGTGGTGGTAACGGTTGCTGTCGGTGTAGTGGTGGCATTGGTGGGTGTAGTGGTGGTACTGGTCGATGTGGTAATGGCAGTGGCGACTCTGGTGGTAGCAGTGTTTAGTGTGATCTGTGTGGCGGCAGTGATGGCTGTAGTCGAAGTGATGGTGGCAGTGGCTGATGTGGTCTGTTTAGTGGTGGTATTGGCGGATATAGCCGTTGTGGTGGTGGTAGTGGCCGATAAGGTGACAGCTGTGGTCGGTATGGTAGTAGGAGTGGTGGCAGTAGCTGCTGTATGGTGATGGCAGTGACTGAGACGGATGTGGGCGGAGTGGTGATCGTGTGGTCGGAGTGGTGATGGCAGTGGCGGCTTTGGGGTGTCACTGGCGGCTGTGGTCGGTTTAATGGTGATAGTGGCGGTAGTGGCATCTGTGTTCCGGTTAGTGTTGGCAATGGCAGATGTAGTAGGTGTGGTGGTAATATTGCGGCTGTATTCGGTGTGATGGAAACTGTGGTTGATGTGGTGGCAGTAGCGACTGTGTTCGGTGTGGTGGTGGGTGTAGTGGTGACAGTAGCGAATTTGGTAGGTGTGGCAGTGGCATTATCGTCTGTGGTCCTTGTGGTAGAAGCTGTAGTAGGTTTAGTGGTGGCAGTATCGTCTGTGGTCGGTGTGGTGGAAGCTGTGATAGGTGTAGCGGTGGCAGTAGCGAATGTGGTAAGTGTGGTGGAAGCTGTGGTAAGTGTAGTGATGGCAGTAGCGTCAGTGGTTGGTGTGGTGGAAGCTGTGGTGGGTGTATTGGTGGCAGTAGCTTCTGTGGTTGGTGTGGTGGAAGCTGTGGTAGGTGTAGTGGCAGTAGCGTCTGTGGCCGGTGTAGTGGAAGCTGTGGTAAGTGTATGGTGGCAGTAGCAACTGTGGCCGGTGTGATGGAAGCTGTGGTAAGCGTAGTGGTGGCAGTAGCGTCTGTGGCCGGTGTGGTAGAAGCTGTGGTAGGTGTAGTGGTGGCGCCGGCTCTACCTGAGGTTGGGAAGCGGTGAAAGGTCGCACGCTGGAGCCCTGTGTTGGTGGCATTGGTGGTGGTTTTTGCTGGTCCAGCCATCTGAGAGAGTCTCCTGCAGCTCCCCCAGCAGGACCGGGTGACTTATCTCTCCAAAGCGTCTTCTGTCGTGTCCTCGTCCTGTGTAGTGCTTTCTGCGTCTTCTGTAGTGCCTTCCGCGTACTCTGTCGTGCATTTTGCACCATTTGTATTGCTTACCGTGTCCGCTATTCTGTCTTTTGCGTTCTCTATAGTTCCTGCTGCTTCCTCTGCTCCATTTTCTGTTGTGTGTCGACTCTGTCTTCAGTGCCTTATAGCGAGTTCCTTGCTGCATCCTTTTGCTGTACTTTTCGTAGGTTGCTCCGGTGCTTCAGCAGTTTTGCAGATTTTCCTCATACCTTTTTGTTCCTCAGTTTCTGGATTTTCCCTTAATAAGGTTAAGGAACCTATTAATTTCGTGTTTTCAGAGATTTTTTTCTTCTTCCCAATATTTCTGCTGACAGGTATTCTGGCTTTTTCCGTTTTTCGGGCTTTTTACACCTGTGTTTTCTGTATGTATAATGTATTATGTATCATACCATAGTTTCCTTACTCCAGTTTTCAGGCTTACAATTTTCTTCATTTTACATGGACTTTATCAGTCGCATCTTTTTAAATTGTTGTAATTCGTTTATTATATTATTATTATTATTATTATTATTATTATTATTATTATTATTATTATATGTTTCTTTTATCAGATCCTGTTGTGTTCTCTTGCCGGAGTTCTTAGTGTCTAAAGTCTCAAGTTCATGCTGGTGTCGCTTCTGCCATTGTTGTAGTGTTACAGGCGTTGAATTTCTTGCATGTTGCTTGTTGACCGGGAGGGGGGTTGCAGTGGATCATGAGGCACCTTCCATTATCACAGCTTATCATGGTGAAGTTTGCCGTTGGTGCGAGCAGCAACCACGTGTTTACACACTAAAGTTTATGTGCTCCCAGACGCAGTTATTGTTGTGGCACAAGACACGGGAGGAGGGAAATGAAAGGTCAGGTCCTGGCGAAGTCTCCAAGGAGTCCTGCTTGAACGCCTTGACTAGATCCGTCGCAGTTTTCATTCTACCATTGTCTTTACTTTGTTCTCTCTCTCTCTCTCTCTCTCTCTCTCTCTCTCTCTCTCTCTCTCTCTCTATCTATCTATCTATCTATCTATCTATCTATCTATCTATCTATCTCTCTCATTTATTGTAAGCTTCAACTCGGGTTTCATTGCACGAAGAAGTGTTTTATTCATGCATCTTTTTCAATTCTCCTTTGTAAACGGGCTTTGGCTATTTAGTTTCGGTGATGCACAGTTTTCCTGTCACAGTGTTTGTGAGGCCCGGGCCACAGAATGCAAGATGAGAAAGCAAATTTTCTCCCTTTTTTTTTTTTTTTTAAGGTTAATTGATTTTTATACAGCAGTTAGGATGATGGTGGTTGATGCTGCTTTGCTTTCTGTTGAAAATATTCCAGAAAGAGTTTTGAATGTTGAAAGTTTATACCGAGATCTTCAGAGGCTAAGGAATTTTCCGTTGTGAGGTTTTGGTTGCTAAAATTCGTTCGCAGAATACTTATGTTTTAAAGCAAACTGAAATGTATGAAGTATTGAGTATAATATACAAAATGATCTTTTTTGGAAGCTTAATGTGGAACTGAAGTGTCTTTGTTCTTTGGGCTGTTTGGAGAAGTTTTCATCTGTTGAATGTGCGTCACAAACACTTATTTATGAATGTGAAAGACGTCGGGGGACCTCGAGTGAGTCCAGACATTTCGGAGTCACTTCATCTAAAGAAGGAGACAAAGGTCGACCTGGTAACAAAAGAGGTCAGGCAGATGTTAAAAAGGTTGGAGACGACAAAGTTCGTCACATGTTAACACAATAAAGACCTATAAAATACAAGTGAAAATCTTTAGGAGCTGAAAGAACGCTGATTAACATAATGGTGGTCAAAATACTGGAGTGGAAAACTGAAGGTTTCCCGTAAAGAGTGCGCAAGTGTAGCCCTAGACGCCTTTATCAGAACCGTATTAACTATGATGTCATTATGAGGGGGCAAATATTTATGTAGATATTTACTTGAATCAGATTCTGGAAGATGCCACTCATACCTGATATTGTAAGTTTCTTTCTGGGAGGATGGTGTCTGCGTCACTCGTAATTGTGAAGGATTTCTAGGCTGTCAGGTAAGAGCAATCTAGATTGATTGGCTTTAGCCTTGCAGAACAAAATTCCCTGGAAGAAATCAGTAAATCAAGCTAACAGATGTTTTTCTGTCAAGAATGTACACAAACGAAACGATTGGCCAGATGTTGGGTTAGCGTCAGTGTTGACCCCCAAGATGGATGAAAAGGAAGTTGGCATTATGTGCATAATGGTTGTTCTGTCCCTCCAGGGAAAGAGAATGCTGACGTTATTTATATAGACTGTCAGAAGGCTCGTGATTAATGTGACCATGGAATTACAGCAAATGAATTGCGAACAAAGGGAATAACTCGCAAATTAGGATCCAAGGTACATAATTTTCCAACAATGATCCCTAGGGTAATAGTTCAGCTCGCAAAATACACTTCTTCCATCCTAAAGAGCTCTCTCCCTCAGGAAACTGTGCTTCCTCCCTTATTGTGCCTCGTACTTTTATTTGACATTCACATCAGCACACAGTCTCAGTAGAGCTTCGCATCACCATTTGCTGAGGGATACTGAAAACCTGAGAGCAGATGTTAGTCAAGCCTCACAGTGAGACACAGAAACTAACAAGTTCATTTGTGAACAAGAAAAGTTTAATTGTACTGCCCAGAGAACGAAGAAATCAAGTTGATATACAACACGATAAAAGGACTGATCGTATCAAGAAAGAGTTGCGTCAGAGATCTAGGGTTGAGGATATCGGACGACCTCACCTTCAGAGAAAACAAGAAAGGAACTGCCGAAGCTGAGTGTCGAGAACTTTAGAAATAGACACAAGGTCAACTCTTGTTCTATCTTATGTAGATTACTGTAAGTTGCAGGCAGCATCATACAAGGCAGAGGAAGTTTCATAGAAAAACGTCCAAAGATCCAATACCGCCCGTGTCGATTCAGTAATACACCAGAATGATTGGAAAAGGTCAAGAGCTCTTAATTTGTACTCTTTATAGAGTAGACGCACCATGTGAATTATAGGTACTCAAGAAAACATGAACTTAAAGGTAATAAATCTGCTGAAATAACATAGTGGGTAGAACTTGCACCTGTGCTTGCTCGTCTATTCCGTTTCTGTTTAAAAACCAAAACTTTTCCTTCTCCTTGGAAGCATGCTTTGATACATCCCATCCTTAAGAAGGTTGACCATTCGGACCCCTCTAACTATCGTCCTGTTGCTTTAACATTCACCATTTCCATAGTCTTTGAATCCCTCCTCAACTCCCATATCCTTAAACACGTCGAAAATCACAGTCTTCTCTCTGATCACCAGTATGGCTTCCGTAAGGCAAGATCCACTGGTGATATTCTTTCCAATCTTACTAATGTCTGGTCATCATCCCTGAAAGATTTTTGGGAGTCATGTGTAGTTGCCCTTGACATATCTAAGGCTTTTGAAAGGGTATGGCATCAGGGTCTTATCTCTAAGCTCCCCTCTTCTGACTTCCCTCCCTCACTTCCTCCTTGATATCTAACCTCCTCTCCAGCCAATCTATCTCTGTGGTTGTTGATGGATCAACCCTCCCTCCTCTTCTCCATCAACAGCAGTGTCCCTCAAGGTTCTGTCCTATTTCTTACACTTTTTCTCCTTTTTTTCAACGATTTACTCTCCTCCACAAATTATCCAATGCACTTATATGCTGATGACTCAACACTGCATTAATCTACATCGTTCAGTTCTGCTCCCTTTTCTCTCACTCGATCTGCATCTCGTCTTGACACAGCTTCCAAATAAACTCTTAACTTGGACAGGATATCTCAGTGGGGTACACAAAAACTAGTTAAGTTTAATGCCTTCAAGAACCAATTTTTACACATATCTCTGTTTAAAAACTCCTCACAACTCTAGTCTCTCCTTCGACAGTTCTGTAATTCCACCTGTTGACTCACTGAACATACTTGGTATTTCTGTCACATTCACTCTCTCTTGGAAATCCCACATTATGGGGATGGCTAAGTCTGCCTTTAAAAAACTGGGTGTCCTGTTTAGATGTCGTAATTTCTTATCTTCTGAACAGTTGCTCCATTTACACAAGGGACTGATTTGTCCTTGTATGGAGTACTGCTCTCAGATTTGGGGTGTTCTAATTTTGTATCCTTACTTAAGTAAGACAGAGTCAAATCGAAAGCGGTCCGACTTATAAACTGTCCCAGGCTAACTTCCAAACTTGACCCCCTTGCCTTACACCACAATGTTGGTTCACTTTCCCTCTTCTATAGGTATGACTTTAGTTTTTGCTTCCAAGAGCTGGCTGCTTGTGTGCCCCCACCACTAGCTAGACCACACAATACTCAGCAAGCTGCTGTGTCACATGATTATTGTGTGGCCATCAGCAACTGAGGGGTGTGCTGTTTTAATAACTGCTTCTTTCTCTTCGTGTCAAAGCTTTGGAACTCTCTACCTTCTCAAGACTTTCCCAATAACTATGACCTGGCATATTTCAAAAGACTGTTCTCTCACTTTTTGAAAAACTTGTAAATACTTTCCCTTGTCTTTTCTTTTTCCATTTCATAATTCTCTCCATATTTCAATTAAGGCCCGGCCTTGATGTGGACTTTTGTTCATGACTGGAGCCTTCAACATGAAAAAAAGAAAAAAAAATGAAACTGATGGGGTTGTAAACAAGACATAAGAGGATTACCAATTATGGTGACATTTTCTCTAGAGTCATCTAGCTGGAAGCTACTTGGGCAAGCAAAAAAAACATAAATACAAAGAATTCAGTAGGGTATTAAGTAGATGTGATAGACTAAGGGAGGAGAGGAAGAAAAGCAAAGAATACAGTTATTCAGATGGCAAAGAATAGGAGTCCCCAAATGAAGCAAGAGAATGGAACATCCCCAGTAGCTCCACAGAGACAGGAATGTTAGGTGATGGAAATGACAGAGTAGAAGTTATGTAGACAAATGATGATAGATTAGTAGTAAATGGTAATGGTTTGAAATTTAAGGATTATATTTGGGAAAACGTACCAGAGGTAAAAGTCTCACCTGTTCTGCCAAGTGAAAGATGGCCTTTTCAGATGATACATGACAGGAACATTAACTGTAAGTAGGAAATCCAATGTGGTGTTGATATTTTATAATCCTTCAAATATTTTTGGTATATAAAAGTTTTTACCAATTGTTTACAGAAAGTTTCATATACCAACTTTAACCTCTGTAATTCAGACACTCGCCATTATGCCCCATGCCTTTATACAGTGGCACTATACATCCATTCTGCTAATCCTCACTGTGCTAGAGTTAGCCTCTGCTAGTTACCTGTTAAGGTTTAAGCACTAAAGGCTAAGAAGTGGCTCTGGAGTTTCACCAATTATGGAGACTTCTGCTGTGGCCACCCTTTGAGGGAGTTCCAGGAGGGAATGGGCTTCAGAGATAGATCGATATAGATAGATGTACTTTTACAATGTTTTTCTTTATTGTAAATTGGAAGAAAGAGCAGTTTTGATTAACCCCTTTCTTTACTGTCCTTAGTATACTAGGGCTGAGCTGCAGTGTGAAAGTTATTATCTGAGTTAACTCTGGTCACTTACATATATTCAAGAAATTATAATCCCAAGATAACTCTTTTGGGGTTCCAGATAGATTTTTCTGATGCTCCAAGGAGACAAGTGCATAGTAGCTGTCATTTCACTCAATAGATGGCATTACAAGCACATATTTACTTTTATTTATTATACCTTTACCAGTGAGGTATATAACCATTACTATCCACCTGGGTATAGGGAGGGTTAGTGATGCTTGTTTAGTGAGCGAGCACTTCAGTGGTTGTCAAGTTGCACTCCTTTGACCCAGGTAGCTGTCTTTTCTTTCTGCTTCACCCACATGTGGACTACTGGCACCCTGTCCACAAACATACAATCTCTCCTTGTCATACACAACACTTAACAGCCCATTCTTCGTAATTAGATTTTCCTGCAGTAAGCACTTTGTGCTCACCCTGCCTGTAGGCAAAGTGTTAGGAGCAATAGACAGTGGTTTTAGTTAGTAACATTAGGTTGAAGTAGTTGGTAGGAACATTATGCAGGAGCATTAGGTAGAAGTAGTCAGTAGGAACATCAGGTAGAAGCCTCTGCATATACTACGATAGACTTGCCCTCTGCCAATGGCCTGTTAAGGGCGAGGCACTAAAGGCTAAGAAGCAGCACTGGAGTTCACTCACTGTGGAGGCACTATTGCTGTGTCTAACCCTCTTGAGGGAGATCCAGTTGGGAAGTGGCATCAGGGATACATAATATTGATATAGTTTACATTTGCAGATAATAGCATGATGAGGTGTCTTTCTGAAGAGGTGGTATCTGCCATATCCCTACCCCTTCTCTCTCTCTCTCTCTCTCTCTCTGTCTCTCTCTCTCTCTAGTAATGATGATGATATATATATTTATATTTTATTTATTATACTTGATCGCTGTTTCCCGCGTCAGCGAGGTAGCGCCAGGAAACAGACG